>CAUYUJ010003925.1:258373-290873 GCA_963575745.1 Prorocentrum cordatum
GGGAGGGGGAAAGCCTGGGCATAAGGCGCGCGGGACCTGCCAGTGTTGTCTGCCGAGGTGGCTCGTATATGGTTGTTGCTGGGAAAGGTGGTGCCACGGGTGGCGGCGGGTCCTGCTCGTCATCGTCCTCTTCTCTGGGATCTCGCCCAAATCCGGCGTGTATAGCTTAATTCCTGCTGGCGCCGGAGCGTGCCCCTTTCGTGTCTCATCAGCGTGACCCTGATATCCCTGACGTGTGGGGGTCTCCCCCTCCCGCGCACTGACGGAGACCTGGAAATGTGTTGGTCGCAGTCTCCTCGGCTGCGAGCTGCCCTGCCAGGGCTTTCCACAGTTGATTCCGCCCCCGATTGGACACCGAGGTTGCTCCAGGACGATTTCTTATCAAGAACCCCATACTATTTCTCTCGGCCTGCGGCCGAGGGCGTCCAGGCCTACAGGTAGCCTGTCGCCGTCAACTACAGCAACTGGGCGGAGTGCCGAGACTGCAGGGCTCGGGGCAGACGCGACAGTGGCCACGAGAGGAGGAAGACGACGACGAGCAGGGAGGGGCGAGGAGGCACAATTGCTGTCCCCGACTGCTTTCCCAAAGGGTAATCATCGCCTGCCATCCTTGACACGTCTCGGCCTTGGCCATCCAATTTCGCTGGCCGAGTGCTGCCAGGTAGACCTGAGGGACTTGGGGGATCAGAAAGAAAGAGTCGATCAGTCACGCAGCGTCTTGGCCTGCCTATACCAACAGTCTCAGACGAACGTCCGTCAGTGACGGAACTGTCTCAGAACATTTCTTGGATTTACAGAACATGTCGTGGTAGGGCTCGAAGAATGTTGAGGCGTTCGGTCTCTGCTGCAAGGAGGGGGGTGTCCCGTGGAGGCGCTGTCGAGGGCCGCCGCGGCGCTGCGGACGGGGCACGAGGCCGGGCCACCACCGCTGCTTGCTCGTTCCTTCCGGTTGCCTCCCCCCTTCCCCGCTTCCCCCCCCCGCTGACCCTGCTGTCTCCTCCTCCCCCTCCTCCCCCTCCTCCTCCTCCTCCTTCTCCTCCTCCTCCTCCTCTTCCTCCTCTCACTCCTCTTCCTCCTCCTCCTGGGTGAGGGGGGGCGCAGGGGAGAGAGGGTGTCGAAGGGGGGATGGGGGAGGGGGTGCCGAAGGGTGCGCGGGGGGGAAGAAGAGAGCTATGGGGGAGGGTGAAGTGAAGGAGAGGCCAGGGAGGGGAGGGAGGAGGGGGGGGGCGGCTTGCCGCCGAGGGGGTGGAGGGAGGCCGCAAAGCAGGCCGCCGATAGGTGCTGTCTTTGCTGCTTTCGGCCTCCAGGGGCCCTCAGCGAGTCCCAGGACTGTCAGAAAATTGATCCAGGATGCATCAGCCCTGGCGAGGTGATCCAGACCTCGGGGGATCGAGGCATCGAAAAAAAGTTGAGCGCCGGATTTCTTGGGCTTCAGGTTCGGCCGGAGACTGGTGGGGACCTCCCAGACGCCTTTGCAAGGGGACCTCCGAGGACCACGGAGCCGCCTGAGCGACGGAAGAAAACGGGGTCGTCTTCGCCGACATTGTCACGTTGTTCGCTCAAAGTCGCGCGTAAGCGCCCTCGCTTCCAGCGTAGCGTGCCGCGCTGCCGGCCCGCGTAAGCCACCGCACAAGGTCGTTTTGTCGTTCACCTGTCTTCTTGCCTCTTCCGCCCGCCCTCCCTCTGTCTCCGCCCTTCCCCGCCTCCCTCATCCCTCCTTCCATCTTCCTCCCTCCCGTCCCTGCCTTCTCTGCCACCTACTCTTCCTCCTCTTCCCTATTCAATCCCTCCATCCTCCCCTTCGTCCCTCGGTCCTCCGTCCCCATCCCCATCCCTCCCTTCCCTTTCTTCGTCATCTTCCTTCTCATGATCCCCCTCTTCCTCCTCCTACACTCCTGCCCCTCACTCCGATGATTCATTTGTGCCCTGTGCCGGCTGCTTACCATAATGCGGCGTCGAGCAGTGCAGCACGCTTGTCGTTGTGCCCGTGTTATGGTGTCTTGCTGTGGTGCTCGTCTGCATTTGCTTACCTGGCCGTACGGAGGCCACGATTGAATTCACAACGGGAATACCACGCCGCGCAGCAGCCGATCTGAACGAACCCCACATTGGTTGGAACCCCGGTTAGAAATTGGAAGGTGCGATCCGATTGTTTATCGTGTTATACGTTTAGGAAACAATTGGCAGTGCGTTGTGCTGGTTTGTGATGTGGAGTGCTGTGATTTTACACAGGCATGGTGGGTATGCATGTTGTGCTGTGGGAGTGGGGTGAGCGTCTGTTGCGCAAATAGAAATACAATCTAGGGGTCCCTCTTTCGCCCAGCATTCCAGCGCAGAGGGTGCAATGCAGTCGAGCGGGCCGCATTGCTAATTGCCGAAAGGCCAGGGGCCACGCTGTGAACAGCAGTGCAAACGCAACGCTGTACAGCAAGTTAGTTTCCTGATTTAGCTTATATGAACTATTGCCAAGTGCCAACTTGCTCCTAGAAACTGCTTACGTGCTGGTGCGGATCACTGGCGTGCAACGTATTTGTATTTGACCATGCGCCCTTGAATGTTATGCACATCTTGCCGACGGCATGATGTATAGTGTTTGGTACTTGCTGCGAGGCAGCAGCGCATCTCGCTGCAGTGTGATGCAAGATTGTTCGTGCTGCACACGATGAAGCTTGGTCTGATTCACTCCTAGGTGCCTACCACCTATCACTGCCAACAACCAAGTCTAGCACTGCGCGACGCAATGCCGCATTGGGCAGCGTAATGAGTTTGGCACTGACCACTGTTGCGCTGGAGGTCTCTGTGGTGTGGTGCGGCGTTGTGGTCGGGTGTGGTGTGCTGCCGTGGTGGCATCTGCACTTACTTCTCAGTGGTTGCGCTGGCCCTGGAGGTATTTGCATTGACTTCTCATTGAAACAACACGGGAAGCGAGACCCAGGATTCTCTTGCAGGCGACCGACAAATCGCAACCCACAAAGCAGGTGGGACCGTATGGCCGACGACAGGAGAATCGCAATGTACAAGTATGTTCGTGTGGGGTCTCTGTAGCTAGCGACAGGGAGAAGGCGGCACCCGGGACCTTGCCTCCAGCGACAGGAAACTTGCAACCAATGCGGCAAGTGGCATTTAGAACCGTATGGTCGGCAACCGGAATCGCAAACAATAAGGAAAGCGGACCTTGGGTTTCATGGTTAGCGACAAGAGAGCCGCAATTCACAAGACGATTTTCCAAACCGTTGAATCGCTGTTTAGTGCAAGCACTGTTTCGGAGACAATGTCGACCCCCTCAGCATATTACGACACATGTAGACGTGATCTGCATCAGGTGTTTCGCGGCATCTTCAAATCCCCACGCAGTCAGTGCACATTCAGTTCAGTATGTACGGTATATGATGCAGGTACATTCATATCATCAGGCGCGGTGCGTCTGGTCCCCTCATGGTTTTGTGCAGCATGTTTTCGGACTCGTTTGATTTCGTTACGCGTCTGTGACTTTTGCGTGCGGGCGTACTTCTGGACACGAGTGTTCGTTCGACCAGAGATCACACACGCTTTGAACGACCAATCGGGTGCACCGTGGCAGATCGATATGTTTCCGACTTCTGTGCTTTCTTTGCAGCAGTGCCAGATAATCCATTCAGGCGTGTCTCAGTGTATCGACGGTGAGTTCGAAACCCTTGAGAAGTCGTAGGTGTATATAGTGTCGAAAGAGTTGTCATGACAATTTATGCCAAGCCACTTGTCTTGCGTCTTCCCCGCTTTCCTTTGACGGAGTTCCAGGCATATAGTACAGTCTGGTTGGGGGAGGCCTTGCGCGTTTTGGGGGTACCGCGGGGGGGTTCTTCGAGGCCGTCTTCGGGGGGGTCCAAGTTTCGGGGGCGTCCGGGGATATTTCTTGGACTGGTTGGGCAGCGTCTTGATTGACCCGACAGCGGTGTGGATGCTTATTGGAAAATATTATTTGTCAGAAGGGGGGAAAACACACAGACATATTTCATGGTCGTTTCCTTCAAAAATATGGGAAACTATGCGAAGTGGGGGGAAGACGAACATCAAAAAAGATATGTGTATTTATGTGTGTATTGTGTGTATGTATGTGTGTGTGTGTGTCCCTGGGCCCCTCCGAGTGGAGCCTCTAAGGGCGGTAAGGCAAAAACACGTGGGAATCTGGCGGGTGCCTTTGTTCGGCGCTGCTCGGGCCTGCGCGGCTGGCTCCACGGGGGCTTCAGGTAGACTGCCGGATCTTTGGGCGGTGCAGCCAGGACGCTCAAAAGAAAGGACCCTTCTGGGCTCAGACAGGGCGGGGCGGGAGATGAGGAGGAGGAGGAGGAGGACGAGGAGGAGGAGGATGCTTCGGGCTGCTCCTTAGACTTGTGTCTTGGGACTTGCTTCTGGCCTGGGCCCGCCTTGGCCAGACACGCCCCTCCGTTCCTCATTTGGGCGCCCCTCTATATGGTTGCACGGCGACTTGTCCGTTTTTGTTTTTGTTGTTGTGTCTGGCGTGGATGTGGAATCTCGGAGCCGCCTCAGAGTTCCTAGGGCCATTTCGGGGCGACGGTGAATTTGTCTGAAACCAGTCTGGCGTGGATGTGCTGTGTCTGGCGTGGATGTGGATCTCGGAGCCGCCTCAGAGCTGCGAGGGCCGTTTCGGGGCGGCGGTGGATTTGTTTGAAGCCAGTCGCGGGCCTTGTGGTCGTTGTTTACGCATTGTCTTCCCGATCGGCACGGGCCCTCGCCGCCCCCCTCCCCCCCCCCTCCCATGGAGTTGATCTAGGTGGGCGCCTGTTTCGAGCAGGTGGAGTCTCCCCCATAAATCGCACTGTTACAAACAGCCGCGCTAAGCAGAGGTCTGGGGCCAGACCCCCCCCCCCTCCCCTTCCCCTCCGCCCAAAGTCGAAACGCAGAATAAAAATGTTCACCTTCTTGAACCCATCTGGGGCGTTCGTAAGCCGCCTCGAGGTCGTTAGGGCCCCCTCGCTGGGAGACGTCGGAAGCTCCAGGGGCCGAAACTCTTGGAGGTCTCTTGAGTCTGTGAGGTTGTTGGGCACCTATGTTGGCTTTTCGGGTGCCTCCAGGGGTCGCTCTGCAGTATTGACAGCCTCGGTTGCCTTCCGGGGCAGTCTTTGATGACATCGTTGGCATTTTGGATGTTGGAGGCCGCTGGGGCCTCAAGGGAGGCGTCGGGACGCCCAGGAAGCGTCGGCAGGGGGATGCAAACGGATGCAACGAACAGTACACCTTAGGCGATGCTTAAGAAAACCTAAGTTTTCGGCCAGAGTCTCGATTATTCTTAATGTTTCAATGTGAATCTTAGGATTTCAATAGAAGTTCTGTTTTTTTTATTCAAGTTCTGAGACTATGAATTTCCTAACCCATGATTTCTTGAGCATTTCGCAGTGTGTAAACACGCCGACCCATACGCTGGTGGCCTTAGAATTTCACAAGGTGGTGCGGGACGCCACTGCAGATCTACAGATGCAAAGACCGACGCGGCAGGCAGACCTCCATAGCTCGATTGGAGGGTGGTATGAACAATTTGCTACATTGCGGCATGTAGTTGCGAGAGCTTTCTCTGGGGAGGTCACTCGGATAGTCTGCCGCGCAGCTAGAAGGCTCGGCTCGAGACAGTGGTCAAGATGGTACCAGGGGAAGTTGGGAGGTTCGGGGGCATTTGGAAGTGGAATTCTGCAAGCAGCTGACACAGCGAATGCTTATCTATGCACGCTGGGAGCAGGTCCGAGCAGTGGAAAGATGGCGACCGCACGGGTGATGATTCGTGAACATCGGGCATTCTTGTTTCCAGTGGTCTCCCCAAGAGCAGATTGGAGGCCGCGCAAGACGAGTGCCCCTTCGGATTCCTGTACCTGTGCACCACTCAGGCGCAGGGGGCTCTCGCCAGCATCAACATGGAAGCGACGCCCCTCCCGCACCATTCATCCAGACCTCTGCTGCCCCACATCTCACCCCTGCACGCCCCTCCCCCACCGAGGTCGCCCATGAAGGTTTCGGTCCTGGGCTCCCCATTCCACATCAGCCTTGCGCCAAGATCATGTGATAGCCCATGCTCGTTTGCGTAATCGGGCACGTTGCGGCCTTTGGTGCCTAGCAAAAGCGTAGTCGGATGTCCCTGCAAGCATCACATTGACTAACATCAGAAGGCAATTGCGTAATCAGTCTTCGTTGGTGGGCCCTGGTATGCGAGCCCACAGTGTTGCAGAAATTGGTGATGCCCTTGGCAGGCGAGATGGTGCGATATTGCGTCTCGCGCCCACAAAGAAGCGGACCTTCTTCCCATTGCAAGTGACAGCCGTAACAGAGGCAGCGTTGATGATGACAACGTCGATGGAGGCAGTTGTAATGGCAGAGGCCGCGCCAAGACGGACCAGTGCTAGGTATCTCGTTGTGTGTTTTGGTGTTTCCGTTGCGTGATTTCTGGTTGGTTCTAGTGCGCAGACGCACAAGACAATCATCGACGTGTATGCATATATAGATGTGTGCTATTGCATGTTTACAAATACATGTTACATTCAATGTGTTTGACGTTCGTTTGACATGTTCTGTGTGCGGGTGCCAGTCGCGTTTCGCAGCCGTTTGCGAACGGCAGTGCTTTGTTTGTACATGAATGGTGCAGCTTTCGGATTTCGGATTGGGATTGCACATGTCTGGCGAATCCAAAGCGCAGTCCGTGCGCGAGACGACATGTGCGTATCATCCTTGGCCGTTCGTGATCGTTTCTGACGCGGTACAGCTTGGTGGCTATCTTCGAACGGCCGACGCTGCTCTTCGTCTTCGTGTAGGCGATTGCACCGCGAGCGACAGGCCGCCTCCCCATCCGGTCGCGCCGGGCAACACGCGTTCCTGGCAGGGGACACCGCAGGCGACAGATCCACGGGCCTCTGCATGTCTCGGACGAAGGATTGCAAAAAAGCCGAAGGATCGCAAAAAAAACAAGGATTGCAAAAAAGAAAAACCAAGGATTGCAATCCTTCGTTCAAGGGTTTTTTGCAATCCTTCGTCCACGGGTCTCTGCATGTCTCGGAGATGGCACTGTTCATCGGTGCTCGGCATGGCGCACATGGACCGAGGCTCGTGGCATCCGCGTTCGTTGCGCCGATCCCCCCTGCCCAGAGCAGCGGCGATCGGTCCAGGCGTTGCCCAGCGCGCCAGATGGATCCGCTGAGCTCTCGGTGCCCCAAAGATTGGGCCGTGGATACGGCCGGGAGGTTCATGACCCCCTTGCCGTATCCACGGCCTCGCGGGCCTGGCCCTCGGGCCGCGAGCGCGGGCGGTCGACTGCGGCGGACCAGGGCCGATTTGTCGCAGCCCCGTCCAGAGCCTCCTGCAAGCGCAAGGCACTCTTCGACTGCACGTGAAGGCCACTCTTGCACAGCCCTGAGGTCCGATATCGCAAACAAGAAGCACAGCATCGGGAAGAGTCACGACTGGAGCCCTAGAGCCCATCGTTCCGCGGCGTTTCTCGAGCCAGATCGTTCTGTGATGGTCCCGAGGCCCGAAGTCGGGTGAAAACGCCCAGTGGGGGAAGATGCATGTTTGTATGGACATTCCTGCGTGTCGCCGGTTTATCTGGTGCAATGAACCTTTAGGTTGCCGCTCCTTCTGCGGTCAGAGGGCCCCCCGCTGTTCGCCTTCGCCTGGTAACGGGAGGGAGGCGAGTGTCCACTGATACAGGCGCCAGGTTTTTGGAATTCATTCATTCGATGCTCGTTTTGGGGACCTTCCTGGGGGCCACCTAATGGATCTGTTCGACGCAGGTTCGACTCAAGTTCGACTCAGGTTCGACTCAGGTTCGACTCAGATTCGACTCAGGTTCGACTCATGTTCGACTCAGGTTCGACACAGCTTCGACGCACGAGTGGAGCGAGTGGCTGCAGGAAGGTCCCCAGAATGAGCATCTGACATTCAAAACCGTTCTATACGTGCCAGCCTTCATGCGGTTGCGAAGTCGTGTTGGATTTTCTCGCCAGGGTCTTTGTCTCCCGTTCCGCAGCCTACGTCGGGGCTCAGCTTGAGTCCGCAAAGGACGATAGCGCTACTGAACTGCACCTAGCGTTTGAGACGTCGGCACCGACGACGACGACGACAAATGCGACGAAAACGACGGAAACGACAGCGACGACGGCGACGGCGACGACGACGACGTCGTTGCTTGCGGCTCCCTCTGCGGTCGGAGGGCCCCCAGCGGCCCCCGGGCGTAGGTGCTCGCCGCCGCTGTGCGCCTGACGGGATCGCTCGAGGGCTGGGCGCGCGCGGCGGCCCGACCCCCCGCGCGTCGCCGCCTCGCTGCCTCGCTCCCCGCCCCAGCCGCCTCCTCGTTCCTCCAGCCTGTCCTCCTGCTCCTGCCCTTGCCTTTTGCGCTCCTCCCGCTCCTCCTCCCGCTCCGCTCCTCGTTCTCCCCCCGTCCACCTCCGCCTCCTTCTCCTCCACCTCCACCTACCCCATGATGTTCCCTCCTCCTCCTCCTTCTCCGCGTCTTCCTCCTCCTCCTTCTCCTCCTCTTCCTCGTTCTCTTTCTCCTTCTCGTTGTCATAGTCCTCCTTGTCCTGCTGCTCGTCCCCCCCCTGCTGTGCCTCGTCCTGCTCCTCTTCCCCCCTTAGCTCCGCACCGTCCTGTTGTCCTCCTTGCGGTGTCAACCTTCGACTCCTCCCTCTGGTCAGGGAGGACTGTCGACTGCCATTGGTGGATTCAGTTCGAGGCGCTTGTCTGATGGTGTTCCAGAGGGGTTCGGAACAGCGTTCCATTTTCTGCCGGGCAGGTATGTCGTCCACAGGGCGATTGCAGACAAACGTGTTTACTATTGACGTGTGTGTGTGTGTGTGTGTGTGTGTGTGTGTGTGTGTGTGTGTGTGTGTGTGTGTGTGTGTGTGTGTGTGTGTGTGTGTGTGTGTGTGTGTGCGTGTGCGTGTGCGTGTGCGTGTGCGTGTGCGTGTGCGTGTGCGTGTGCGTGTGCGTGTGCGTGTGCGTGTGCGTGTGCGTGTGCGTGTGCGTGTGCGTGTGCGTGTGCGTGTGCGTGTGCGTGTGCGTGTGCGTGTGCGTGTGCGTGTGCGTGTGCGTGTGCGTGTGCGTGTGCGTGTGCGTGTGCGTGTGCGTGTGCGTGTGCGTGTGCGTGTGCGTGTGCGTGTGCGTGTGCGTGTGCGTGTGCGTGTGCGTGTGCGTGTGCGTGTGCGTGTGTGTGCGTGCGTGTGTGTGTGTGTGTGTGTGAAAATTTATATGACAAGATTTGAAGCTCGCTGCGCTTCGCTTTACAGTCTTGGCATGGTGCGCAAGTGCGCGGCGTGCGAATCGGTGCGTGTCGGTGGCATGCGGCAGGCTTCATCGGATTAAATGTTCGCCTGCAGGATCGGATGATGATAATGGTGACGATTGCGATGCGGAGGGACGTGGGACTATGATGATGCTGATGCTGATGAGGATGATGATGATGATGCTGATGATGATGATGATGATGGAGGTGGTGATGATAATGATGATGATGCTGATGATGATGATGATGCTGATGATGATAATGCTGCTGATGATGATGATGCTCATGGTGGTGGTGGTGGTGGTGGTGGTGGTGGTGGTGGTGAGGATTGGTATGGTGATGATCATCCTGATGATGGTGATGTTTTGCGTCTGTGGAGATGAGAGTGCACGGGTTGGGAACTTGACGGGGATGCCTTGTGGGAGCGTCGTGGGCGGACTCGGGGGAAGACAGAGGGCTTGAACGCCTGTCGGAGGTGTTGGGTACAGGGGGGCGGGAAAGTGACGGGAGATTTCTGATGAGGGGGGCGTTTCAGGGGTGGATGGCAGTTATGGGGAAGACGCCGTCGAGATGGTCGTTGAGATGAATTGAGATGTGGGTCGAACGGCGTGGAGTGTAGGGAGTGGGGGGGAGGTGGTGTGTCTCCAAGACGGGGAGGCGAGGCAACGTTGCTAGGCGTCTCTGGGAGCCTCTGGGGGCTTCGTCGGGGCCTTTTGGCGCGTGTTGGGGGCCTCGTGGGAGCCTGTTGGGCCATCTCTCTGGGGGGAACCTAGAGGGCTCGGGTGCTGGACGGATGTGTGAGGTACAGGGGCTTGGGAAGGTGACGGGCGGGCCTCGCGGGAGCGCCTTGGACGGAGTCGTGGGGGAGACAACGGGCTTGAACGCCTGTCGGAGGTGTGGGGTGCAAGGGCGTGGGAAGGCAGGGCGTGGGGTGCAGGGGGTCGGGAAGGTGGCGGAGGTCTCCAAGACGGGGAGGCGATGCAACGTCTTGGAGGCTTCGCGGCGGTTCCTTTGAGGCGTGTTAGGGGTCTCTGGGAGCCTCTGGGGGCTTCGTCGGGGCCTTTTTGCATGTGTTGGGGGCCTCGTGGGAGCCTCTTGGGCCATCTCTGGGAGGACACAGAGGGCTCGGGTGCTGGTCGGAGGTGTGAGGTACAGGGGCTTGGGAAGGTGTCGGGCGGGCCTCGCGGGAGCATGTTGGACGGAGTCGTGGGGGACACAGGGGGCTCGAACGCCTGTCGCAGGTGTGGGGTCCAGGGGGTTGGGAAGGTGACGCAAGGGTTGTGATGAAGGGGGGGCATTCAGGGCCAGATGGTAATAATGGTGAAGGCGAGATGGAGATGAATTGAGATGAATTGAGATGTGGGTCGAAAGGCGCAGAGTGTAGGGAGTGGGCGAGGTGGTGTGTCTCCAAGAAGGGGAGGCGAGGCAACGTTGCTAGGCGTCTCTGGGAGCCTTTTAGGGTTTCGTCGGGGTCTTTTGGCGCGTGTTGGGTACAGAGTGGGGGACGGAGTCGTGGGGGAGACAACGGGCTTGAACGCCTGTCGGAGGCGTGGGGTGCAAGGGCTTGGGAAGGCAGGGCGTGGGGTGTAGGGGGTCGGGAAGGTGGCGGGGGTTTCTAAGAAGGAGAAGCGAGCCAGCGGGATCTCTGGGGGGCCTTTTGGCGTTTCGTCGGAGCCCTGACGCGTGTTGGGGGCCTCGTGGGGGCCTCTTGGGTGGCCTCTAGGGGCACATTGAGGGCTCGGATGCCGGACGGAGGTGCGGGGTGCTGGGAGTGGGAAAGTGACGGGGGGCTGTGGGGCGGGGTGTTCCAGGCATTCGGGCCCTCTTGCGGGCCTTTTGGGGCCCTCTGGGAAGCGTTTGGCGGCCTTTTGGAGGGCCGTATGGGGGACCTCCGGAGGGCTCTCGGGAGCGCTGTGGGGGCTTCTCTGGGGCGTCTCCGTAGCTTCGGGGGCGGGGCCACTCGGGGCGTCCGGGGGAGTCCTGGTGGCCCCTCGGGGCCCCGTCGCGGGGCCTCTCGGCGGCCATCTTGAAGCCTTGGAGGTTCAGCGGAGGCGGAATGATCCACTCCCCTTGGGGCAGCGGCGCCCCCGGCTCCCCAAGGCGCGGGAGCCGAAGGTCCAGGGGGCGGATGTTTTCCCGCGCCGGGGAGTCGCCCGGCCCCTCGGGGACCCCCCGGGGGCCGTCCGGAATAACATAGTCCGAAACATAGTCCATGCGTTTTTGAAACGTCTCGGTCTCTCAGGGGCGTGCTCGGTGCCTCTGAAGCCCTCTTGGTGGCATTTCGAGCTGTGTCGAGGTTGCCGTGAGCGATCCTGGGCCGCTCCGCTCGGTCCGGGAGGCCCACGTGGCGGCCCAAGTGGGAGCTCCGCGAGGTCTGGGAGGCCCAAGTGGCGGCCTGAGTGGGGGACAAGAGAGAGCCCCAGGGACCCCTGGACTCCTCCTGCTCCATCTTGCCACCCCCATGCGGCCTCTCCGGGATGTCGGGGGGTGGCCCCCCCTACGCGCTTCGGGCGCGCGCGTGTAGCCCCGGCCGCGCGGACGGCTGCGTCCGACAGGACATCGAGCCGATAGCGATAGCGATAGCGATAGGGACCCCTGGAGCTTTTCGGGCCCGCCATATTCTATTGGGGGGTGGGGGGTCGCCCATCTGTGACTGTTCCCTGGTGTGAGAAAATTGAGATAAGCATGCAAATGTGTACCTATACGCTCCCACCTATTTATAGATTTACAAAAACATTATATATGCATGCATCTATATTTATGGATGCATACCTTTATATGTATGTATGCATGCATGCATGCAAACGTACAGACAGTGATACATACATGCGTACATGCATACATGCATATATATATATACACACATTAGCATGCACACATACATGCATACACGCATACATACATGCATGCACACCTACACATATACCAGCATAACTACGTACATACACACATACACGCACACGCGCAAGCATATCGATCTACCTACCTGCATGCATACAGACATGCACACAACCAAACACGCAAGCAAACGCACCTACGTACATATATGTATATATATACACAGTTACACATACATATGCATACGCATATGCATGCGTACACATGCGTACATGTGCATATGAATGTACACACATAGTCATAGTCATATGCAAGTACATATGCATATGTGTATACATATGTACAGACAGCCATCTACGTACACACACACACACACACACATATATATATATATATATATATATATATATATGTATCGGGCCTTCGGCCTATCGCGTCACCGGGCCTGGGTTGTGGGTCCGAGGCTTCCTGGATGTTCGTTGGGATCTCTTCGGGGCTTCTCGGGGCCTCCTGGAGCCAGTTTTGAAGCTTCAGGGGTGCTGTTTGGGCCTCTCGGGGGCCTGCGGCCCCTCGGGGGCCTCTTAGGGACCTCTCGAGGCGCCTCTCGGGGCGTCTCTTGGGGCGGAGTGCTCGGCTGTTCGGTCAGTGTTCCCTCTCTTGGGGCCATTTTGGGCATTCTTGGGCCGTCTTGGGCTGCTCTTGGGCCTTCGTGGGGCCCTCTTGGGCCGCCTTGGGGCCCTCTCGGGGGCCTCTGTGGCCGTCTTGGGGGCGCTCTTGGGGGCCTCTTGGGACGTCTTGGAGCATCGGAAGCTAGAAAGGTGGAGAACGAATTATCTTGGCGAAGGACCCAACCATATGCAGTTGTGAGCAACGCGTTGTGGGTGCCGCTTTCGGTGGAGCTCCCTATGGGGCCACGGAGCGCGTGAGAGACGTGCCGTAATGGGTGGGGGAGACGCATGCGGGCGGTGCCACTGGGGCCTTCGGTGGGGCTCCCTATGAGCCCCGAAGCGCTGTCCTGGGTGTGGCCGACGCATGCGGGCGGTGCCCCTCGCTGGAGCTCCCGATGAGGCCACGAAGAGCTGTACTGGTTGGGGGAAACGCATGCGGGCGGTGCCGCTTGGGTCTGTCTGTGGAGCTCACTCCGGGGCCACGAAACTCTGCACTGGGTGGTGGCCGACGCATGCGGGCAATGCCACTGGGACCTTCGGTGGAGCTCCGTATGGGGCCACGTGAGGTGGGGACCCATGCGTGCGGTGCCACTGGGGCCTTCGGTGTAGCTCCCTATGGGCCCACGAAACGCTGCACTGGGTCGGGGATCGCATGCGGGCGGGCCACGAAAGCTCCCTACGGGGCCACGGAACGCTGTACCGGGTGGGGGGGACGCATGCGGGCGGTGCCATTGGGGCTTGGTGGAGCTTCCAACCAATGGGGCCGCGAAATTCAGTATTGGGTGGTGGACGACGCATGCGGGCAGTGCCACTGGGGTCGTTTTGTGGAGCTCCCGGTGTGGCGGACGCATGCGGCCACCCCTATTGCGGCCTTGGGTGGAGCTCACTACGGGGCCACGAAAAGTTGTACTGGGTGTGGCGGACGCATGTGGCCAACCGCCACGAAACGCTGTGCTGGGTGTGGCGGACGCATGTGGCCACCCACACTGTGCCCGCAGGTGGAGCTCCCTGATGGGGCCACGAAGCGCTGTACTGGGTGTGGCGGACGCATGTGGCCACCCCCACTGGGGCCTTGGGTGGAGCTCCCTATGGGGCCACGAAGCGCTGTACTGGGTGTGATGGTGGCGATGATGATGCGGCTGCTGCTGCTGCTGATGATGATGATGATGCTGATGATGATGATGGTGATGATGATGATGATGATGATGATGATGATGATGATGATGATGATGATGATGATGATGATGATGATGATGATGATGATGATGATGATGATGATGATGATGATGGGAGGAGGGGGAGGAGGAGGATGAGGAGGAGGAGGGAGGAAGGAGGAAGGAGGAAGGAGGAGAACGCGGGGACCGTCTCTTCCAAACGAGGACCCAACACCACAGGATGGTTGGGAGAAACATTGAAACACCTGGGGACAATCAATGTGTTCGGTCTCTCGGGGCCCTCTTGGGACGGCTCCTAGGTCTCTCTTGGGGCGTCTCGAAGGCTTCTATGACCGTCTTGAGACCATCCTGGGCGTCTTGGAATCTCGGAGGCCTCTCGGACCTTGCTGGGGTCTCCCGGGGCCCTCTTCGCCCCTTTTGGAGTGCCTTTTGGGTGGGGCCACCGCCCCAGAGGCCCGTGCGACACGCCCTGGCGGCACCCAGAAGCGGCTGAGAGACCAGGGGTCTGTGCCTTCGAGAACCATGCACGCCTCCGACCGCTCAGCGTTGCACGAGCCCTGGGGGGTGCTCCACTACGGTCCCGCTCATGATTAAGAAACCTCCACCCGAAAAGCTGGCCCAGCGTTTCTTAACCAACTTGCCGGAAAGCTGGCTCAGTTTCTTGAGGGGATTGATCGCCGTGGATCCTAGACATGAATAATCGCTCCAAGACGGCCCAGGACGCCCCAAGGACATTCCAGGAGTATCCCGAAGAGGCCCCCGACAGGTGAAAATCATTGGTTGACTTTAGGGTCTTGAGCGGTTCTAGCAAGCTCGCGTCATTAGTCTTCAGAGCGTCCGAGACGGCTAAAGAGGCACCCAATATCACCTCAAGATGGCTCGAACAGGCCGCAAGAAAGCTGGGGTCCAGGAAGGCCGCAAGATGCCCCAAGAGGTTCCCTGGAGAGGCTCAAGATGGCCCGAGAAGGCCCCAAGACGACGCGGAGAGACGCGCAAGATGGCCCAGACGGCCCGAGGGCGCCAAGACGGCCCAAGAGGGTTGCAAGACGGCTCGGAAACGGTTCCAAGAAACCCCCAAAGGCGGCCAAAAAACGGCCCCAAAAGAAACCCCCACGACGCTCCCTCCAGCATGTGTCCAAGAGCCTCCGAGACGGCCCAGAGACGGCTGCAGGCGGCCAGGAAACCTTCAAGAGCGCCGCGAAGAGTCCGCAGCCACTATTTCTCGCCTGAGTCTGGCGGGTCTGGAGCGTGACCCCTTCGCCCAGCCATGTGGGCAAGCCCCGATCGATTAGCCCTCTGGGTGAAGCGCCGATAGCCCTGGGCTGCGCGGGACGCCCGCGGCTGCCCGGGGAGGCGCGGGCGCCGAGCCGCCGCGCGGCGTCGGAGACCCCCTGGGCAGTGCGGCCCGTTGAGCGAGGCGCCCGAGGAGCTGCTGCAGCGCGGGCATCTCCCGTGGTCGAATCACGAGCGACCGCGCGGACTCCTTGGGTCGGCACCGGGCTCTCCGGCGGCGCCTCTGGCGCCTCCACCGGCGCGCTTCGCGCGCCAGGGCAGGGGGTTCCGAGAGGTTGCGTGTCTTCTTGCTCCTCTCATCGAGGGCGGTGGCAGGGCCCGCCCGGCTTGCAGAGCTGTGGGCGACGCGCGCGCTGGAAGCAGCAGGGGCCGGCCCGCGCTCCGGAAGAAGAGATGCTGAAGCTCCCACGGACGATCATAGCAGCACACCCGTGTCAGCCACTGCACGGGGTACGGTTACGCTGGGGTGGGGTTTGCGCTATGCGTCGTCGGGGTTCGGTGGGTAGCACGTCGCGCCCGTCGGGGTGCGGTGGAGAACTATGTCAAGGTCTTTGCCGCCCCCCCGGGTGCGGATTGCAAGCCACACGGTTCGGAGCCGCCCGCTTTGGCATATTGGGCCGACGAATTAATTGTATGTCCCGATTTAAGTCTGCGTGGACTCAATTGAACACTCTTGCCGCCAATGATTGATGTTCGTTTGTTCTTTCCTCATCGCAGCCATCCGCGTTCCGCCCCACCATGCGCCCAAGCCCAAATGGCGTGGGCGGGGGGCGGGGCCTAACTTGCGCCGCTCTTCCCCCGAAGTGCGGCCCTTGCCGCGTGTCGGTCACGAGGGGCTCCTGTGGGAAGTGTCAGCAGACCGCCTGTTACTCTACGCTACAGACCGCACTGGCTTTTATGTTCCGCAGAGGTTGCTCTTTCTCTACGGCTTCGTCTTCTCGCATATGCCAGGAATTTGTTTTTCTGAGGTTCACAGGATGAGCCCCTTTCTCGTCCCTCGCCTCCTGGAGCTCTCCACAGGCTGCCATCTCATGTTGTTTCGCCTCGCCTGCTGAGATTTTCACTTCAGGTGGTCGCCTGTAGCTCCCACTCAACAGAAAATACGCATTCGTTATCTCACGAATCACATGCAGTTCTTGTGATGGTTTAATGCTGTCCCCGATCTTCTGCTGTTAGCGACGGTTCCGGCGCATCCGAGAGTTAAATAGGCTCGTGCATGCGAGCGATTGATTGTCCACATCGGGGCGGCCGTTTGCAGTCTTGACTGGGAGTACTTGGTCGGAGGCCAAGCTGCTCGCATTGCCCATCCGGCAGCGTGCCGAACTTCGAGCACCACTACTTGGCGCGCGGCGCGCACGGCGCCGACCTGCAGCGCGCCGACGTCGCCGTCCCACAGCATCCGTTTACTCCTGAATCATACGCGGCGGATAGGTTGGTCTCAGCAGCCGTTCCCCAAGCGAGACGTGCCGGCCCAGACACACGGTTCCGAACGCGATGGCATTGGTGCGACGACAATTCTTTGATTGACGTCGCCGTCCCTCCGACGATGGGCACGCGGACGTCTGCGACGACTGGCAGATCGACGCAGTTCCTGCCGCTTCTGCCGGCTCACGACCGCCCACCGCGAGTCCAGCAAAAGGAGCGGGAACACCTGCGCCGATTTATTGCGACCTTTTTTCAGTTGGAGTTACTATGTACAATGTTATAGAGCATGGTGCGATCCGTAGTGGTAACTTATGTAGTCCATTATCCATGATAACAACATGTTTCTGTGTAGTAAACATAAGGACAAGCCAGACTACTCATGGTGAGGACAACAAGCTCGTCATCACCAACACCAGTTCGACCATTGTGACCATGGGCAGATAGCTTGGCGCCGCCTGTGTCCGTCTCAGGTCACGTGGGACCGCACATCAACGGTCGCGTGGCCGTCTGGCACTGCCTTGGTTATTTGTTGTGCTGGCCAGAAGAGGTACAAGACGTGGAAGTGCGAGCGAACGGAATTTGGCTGGGTACTTTCCGTCGATGAAGGTGTACGATCTTGTCACGTGCTGCGACCAGACGGTGCACGTTTTCGGATATCGGGTTATGTTGCTGCTATTTGATTAGCGCTGCGCCATGCCGACGGATAGTCACATATAGAAGCGCGTGGACTTTGCGAGTTGTTCTACACCATATTTGATATCCGAACGGAATCTCTTGGGCCACGTGTTCTTTCCTTTGATGTTCCGCGGGCCAACGTCACCGCGTTTGACTGTCAGGTAGGTCCCGTCGCTCTTTCTTGCTCGTCCTTCTTTGGTTCCTCCTCCCTCTTCTTCCCTGTTCTCCCTTACCGCAGTTGTTGACAGATTTCAAAAGCTGTCGGGTTCTTTTATGTTCGATATTGGTCAAGCGGGTGCGAGTCAAGTACACTGGAAGGTTGGAGCTCGATGTGCGCCTTCGGGGGAGAATTGACGTAGAGCTCCCTGGTCTAATTCAGTCACCCCCGGCGAGGATTACGCCCTGCATTGGGGGGGCGACCGACCGCACAATTGTGCGCACATGGTTTTGCCACGAGACCGTGGCGATGTATACGTTCTGCCCTGCCTTGCGCACGCACCCTTGGTGGCTTGGCCGTTGACCAGACAGGTACATCTGCGCCAGGCTGATGCCTCTATAGCATGGTTCACTGTCGAAGCGCCGATCCTGGGTTTCAAAATTCAGGCTGGTACGCGTGCGCCAAGCATGTCGACCATTCGTTGGCCGCCACCTCCACAGAAAAAGGAGAAGGAGAAGAGGATGGAGAGGTGGAGAAATGGGACGGTGAGGAGACCAGATGAAGGGAGAGAGTGGTACGTGTCGAGAAAAGGACAAGAAAGTGTCTTGATATCCGTTGTCATTGTGAGCTGCCTACCATCGTTCTAGCTTGAATTGCTCCCTTGTGTTGTGCGCATCCGGATTTGTTGTGTTCGCCTCTGGCAAATGGACCGACTAGAAGGAGGGCGCCTCGGAGCAGAAGGTAAAGAGGGAATATGGGGAGCTTGGTGGCACCGTCTCGATTGTGAATCCCGTGGTACGGGGGGGTGGGTGTCAGTGGAACTTCCACCGCCTTTGGCCCGCTCCTCCTCACTTCATCCTCTGCCTTCCGTCTCACTCAGTCCATATCCTTCTTCCATATCCTCCTCCTCGCGTTACTCGTCATTCGCGTGGGGAGTGTACCTGCGCCCGTGCTGGAATTTGAGTGCGCGCGATGGTCTTAGTACTGAGTTGACGGTTGCCTGAAACATCAGGGTGGCTTGATTGACAGATCACGGGTTCCGCCCCAGGGACTCACGGGACGAGATTCACGGGACTTGTTCGTCCATAGAGACGTGTGTTTCGTCTCTATGGACGAACAAATCTTTAGACATATCTTATCGTTGGGCTACCACCTCAGCGGCGTCCTATTTCCCCGCAGATGTCCAAAGTCATTTAGCGGCCTCGGCAGCATTCCAGCAGTTCGCAGCCAGTTCGTTGGTCTTCGACTGCATGGTATAAGTATATGTGTCCTCGCATGCCTCTCAGCCATGGCAAAAGTCGATACCATAGAGTTCATCAATCACGGCTGTGTGTATTGTCCCATTGTGTTTCGTACGACCTAGCGTTGTATTTGGGGTCTTTTTGAGCGCTTGAAGCTTCATGGCGTCACCTGCATTGATATTTGTATACACGCTATAAGCGCCGATGGTTTGAAAGTGCAACTACTGCGGATGGCATGCGGACGAGGGAATATGTAGGACAGCGCACGTGCAGTTGTGCCCTCTACCTGAGGTGGACAAGATGATGGCGGAGCTGCCCTTCTTCAGCATATCGGCATCGCAATGGTATCCAAGGGCGTGGAGAAAGCGCAAGGAATTAGGGCATGGTGACGGTGGAGAAAAGAGAGGGAAGAACGAGGGAATAGATGCTCCCAGACTGCCCCAGAGAGCTCCAAGACGCTCCCAGGGGCCTCCGGGGGACTTCGACAAGCCCCTCCAAGACGGCCCAGATAGCCCCAACACGGCCCACGATGGGCTCCAGACCGCAAATGCACAGCCCAGGAGGCCTCTAAGAGGCCTCAAGAGAGCTCTGGGAGGCGTCCCGAGAGAGGGCCAAATCCTTGATTTTCATTGTTTTTTTGTTGTTTGTGTTTTTCGAATTCTCGCGTTTTCGATCTTCCGACGCTCCAAGACGGCCGACGCCGCTCCCAAGACCGCCCCAAGACCGCCGAAGAGGCCCCCAAAAGAGCCCTAAGACGACCCCAGGGAGCCGGAAAATTGCCCAGGAGGAGCTTCAGACGACCCAAGAGAGCCCCAGGACAGGCCCGAGCTGGGCCACACAGCAGGAGCTGGAGGCCCCAAGGCGCTCCAAGACGGTCCAGATGGCCCCAACGTGGCCCCAGATGGGCCCAACACGGCCAATATACAGTCCAAGAGGACTCCAAGAGGCCCCAAGAGAGCTCCGAGAGACGTCCCGGGAAAGCCCAAAGGGGGCCAAATCATTGATTTCTGGTGTTGTTCGCTTTCTCGCGTTCTCCAGCTTCAACGCTAGACGGTCGAAGACGCCCCGAAGATCGTCCCAAGACCGCCGAAGAGGTCCCCAAAAGAGCCCCAAGACGACCCTAGGGAGCCGGAAAATTGCCCGAGGCGCTCCAAGACGGTCCAGATGGCCCCAACGTGGCTCCAGATGGACCCAACACGGCCAATACACAGCCCAAGAGGACTCCAAGAGGCCCCAAGAGAGCTCCGACAGAAGTCCCGGGAAAGCCCAAAGAGGGCCAAATCATTGATTTCTGGTAGTTTTGTTCCATGTTGTTCGCTTTCTCGCGTTCTCCAGCTTCCAACGCTAGACGGTCGAAGACGCCCCGAAGATCGTCCCAAGACCGCCGAAGAGGCCCCCAAAAGAGTCCAAAGACGACCCTAGGGAGCCGGAAAATCGCCCAGGAGGAGATTCAGACGGCCCGAGAGAGCCCCAGGACAGGCCCAAGCTGGGCCACAGAGCGGGAGCGGGAGGCCCCAAGGCGCTCCAAGACGGTCCAGATGGCCCCAACGTGGCCCAAGAGGAGCTCAACACGGCAACACACCCAGCCCAAGAGGCTTCCAAGAGGCCCTAAGAGAGCTCCGAGAGACGTCCCGCGAGAGAGCCCAAAGAGGGCCAAATCATTGATTTGCAATGTTTTTCTCTATGTGTTTCGCTTTCTCGCGTTCTCGAACTTCAATGCTCGAAGACGGCCGAAGACGCCCCCAAGACCGCCCAAACACCGCCGAAGACGCCCCCAAAAGAGCCTCAAGACTTTCCCAGAGAGCCTGCAAATTGCCCACGAGGAGCCCCAGACGGCCCAAGAGGCCCCAGGACAGGCCCAAAATGGGCCACAGAGCGGGAGCGGGAGGCCCCAGGGCGCGCGAAGACGGCCTAGATGGCCCGGGCCTACCCCCTCCGTCCATCCTTCCCTCCCGCCCCCTCCCTTTGCCTCCATTCCCTCCTCTCTCCTCTTCCTCCCCTCACCCCTCAGCTTTCGTGCTCCTCCCTCCTCTCCTGGGACGGCCCCACAAAAGCGCCAGACGGTCCCCGCCAGAGCGAGCGGGGCATCGCTATACCCAATAATTTCACAAATTGTTATGCCTCTCCCACCCCTCAAGGGCGGCCCCGGCAGAGCGAGAGGAGTGTTGCTAGAGTTACCATATACAGTCCCTGTTTTGTCTTGCTCCTCCCACCGCACCCGAGGTAGCCCCGTCAGAGCGCACGGGGTGTGGATATACCATAATTTGCCTGGAGTGTCGCGCTCCCCCCTCCCCTGCTGGGCAAGCCCCGCCAGAGCGGCAAGGACCCCCCCGCCAGAGAGAGCAGGACATCCCGACACCATACTCTTTCACGCGATTATTGCCCCTCCCACCCTTGCAGGGCGGGCCTGCCCGAGCGAGCGGGGTGTGGCTATACTCAACAATTTCTCCGGTTTCATGCCCTTCCCTCACCTCCTGAAAAGCTTCGCCAGAGCGCCAAGGAGGTACCGCCAGAGGCCCCGTCAGAGCTCCAGGCAGCCCCAAACATGGAACTTACCAGGCAAATCGGTGAGCACCACCCGTGAGCCCGAACCTTCTGCTCCCACGGATGCGATCATCGTTGGCATGAGGCTTGGCGGCGAGCACAGAAGCTTCCCCACTCCCGTGGGCGGATTCAACAACAATCGATTGCAGAAAAGAGCACCGATGACCGGGACATCTGCGCGCGCCCTCTGCAGTCACCCTGCAGCTGAGCGACCGCTGACAACGAGAAGCCTTGAGCAAAAGAAGCCGAGGAAAAAAAACAGCAACGCGCTCCCACGCGCGCGCAACGAGGCCCCGATTGAATCCCAACATCAGTAGCGGGCGGATGTCTGCGTGATCGGGCATTGGGTGATTCAGCGGATGTTCAAAAGCATTGAGTTTCACAACGGGGCAGAGCGGAAGTGAAAGTGGGGGAAAAAACATTTGAAATACCAAACAAAGGTGACAGCGAGCTTGTGAGATGCGCGGGAACGTGGCGCCCCGCGTTCTGACTACGCGTTTCTCTGCGTCGATGGCATGGGCCCGAGAACGCTGGAAATCGTCGTTGTGGCCACAGCGGGGCTGACAGTGGCATCAGTGGTTCATCCGCGGCCAGAACCTAATCGCGCGCGTGGGGCGCGCGTGGTTTTAGTGTGTGTATATATATGTATATACATATCCGTGTTATACGTGTATACATTCATACACATATATATAAGAAAAACCATACGGCGCCGCTGGAAGGGTCCAGCGCCGATGAAAGTGGTCCAGGGATCGATTCTGTGTGGATGTATTTCCTCCACATCCAAGGTGGTTTTTTTCTGGACACCCCGCGCAGGAACAGGAACACCCCCTCGCTTCTCACTCACACACTCACATACTCACATCATCAGTATCACCGCATCAGCACCACTTACACAATCGCACACAGCCATTATTCAAAATACTCACTCACCCACCACTCAGAATTACTATTCATCACTCAGCATCATCAGCACTATCACAAAACCATCGTCAACAGAGCTTCGTTTGTGAGTGAATTGCGAAGAAGTATCAGGTGGGAGCCCCCTCCCTATTTGGTTCGCCGCGCATGTTTTTAATCCGAGCGGGTCATCCGAACCTTGTAACGTTCGCCACTTTTGGGCCCTTGAGGCCTTCATGTTTTTTGCTTCATCCAGAATAGTTTGTCACCTCTGCTTCGAGGAAGCGTCTGAAGGCTTCAGACATTTGATAAGAAGACGCATACACAAATACAGAATTTCTGCGCCGCTGGGAAGATCCCTTTCTGTTTATTTGTTTTTCAGATGTTGGGCATCCCACATGGGGTTTTCGCTGATGGGGTCGGAGGATCGCAGCGAATCGCCGACGCATCGCCGATGCACACACGATGCATGGGCGATGCACGCCCGATTCAAAATAGGACGAATTCAAACAAGGCGCATTCAAACCGGATCATACTCAATGGGACGAATTGCGAAAACAGGATGGATTTATAACGGACGAATGTAAACCGGATGAACGTAAACCGGGCGAATTAAAATCAGGGAACCAGAGACGGGGTGACAGCAGACGGGGTAACAGGAAACGGCCGGTTCGAGGCATCAAATGGCCTTTTTGTTGCAGTGCATTTTTTGCTTTCGCGTTCGATGCAGTACCTTCAACATGCGGGCTGCGTTGCACATTTCCGGGTGTTGCACTGCAACTTTTTGTTTGGGGCCCTCCGTTACCCGGTTTGTGGGGATTGTTTGCAGTTTTTGTCCGCAACTACTTGCCAGCAAATTGCAGCGCAGTTTTATTTGCGTTGCAGAAAAATGCACTGCAGTTTTCTGTTCTGGTCGTTGCAGTTTTTTTCCACATGGATCCCATGGTGGGTCTGTTACCCCGTTTAGGCGTTACCCCGTTTAGTGCTCCCTGATAAAACCGGATGAATTAAGTTGGACGAAATAAACCAGATGAATGTAAACCGGACGAAATACAATTGGGTGCGTTTAAACCGGGCGAATAAAAACCGCATGCGAATAAAAACCGCATGCGAATTAAAACCAGATGAATTTAAACAGCTCTAGGGCGAATCTTAATTGGACGAATTAAGTATGGACGAGTTTGATTGGGATAGGTTTGAATGATCTATAGACAACGCGAGCCACACAGAGGCACACAGAGGAAATTCAAATCGGATCAAGTTAGGCCGGACGGATTAAAACCAGATGATTTTAAACAGGGGGAATAAACACCGGATGAATTTAAACCCGGGCGAATGTCAACCAGATGCAGCAAAACCGGATGAATTTAATCGGATAAAATTCAAAGGGTGAATTTACATTAATGAAATTAAACGGATGAACCAAAACCGATGAGATTACATTCTGACGAAACAAAGGTAAATCCCTAATTGGTGCTTCCAGAGGGAATGTGAGCACTCTGGATCTGGAGATTTTGCGCAGGTTTCATGACCGCGAAGTCTTTCATAGTCTTCGGTCCATCCCGGCTTGGTTGTGCGTCAGAATTTCGGGGATGGTTCGTGAGGTTTCTTCGGGGCGCCTTCGGGGGACGAAAGGAGTGGGCAGTGTCAGAGTCCAGACGGAAACTCTTTGAGATCATTGTATTTGCCGCGGCCGGCATGCGCAGTGTTCGCCGTGGACGCATGATTATCGAATGGCTTTCGGTCCATCCCGCCACCGCGCCTAGCTTTTGGGTCTGAGGCCAGTTGGATAGATGTGTTCGCCGTGGGCGCATGATCATCGAATGGCGTTCGGTCCATCCCGCCACCGTGCCTGGCTTGTGGGTATGAGGCCAGTGGGATAGTTGCTGAGGTCTTGTCGGAAGTTGTGCGGTGGGGGGCTTGGAGGCATCCCGCCACCGTGTTTGGGTTGCGGGGCGGAGGCCAATCGGATGGTTGATGGGTTTCCTGGGAGGCGTTTCGGGGGCGTCCTGGAGGCATGCAGTTGTTTGATTTGTTGAGGGCCTCATCGTGGGTTTTTTTGGGAGCCCTCTCGGAGTTCCCTTGGGGGGTTCTTGGGGCGCCCTGGGGGTGTTTTGGGGCGGAAGGCTCGAAATGTCCGTTCGGGTTCCCCCTTTTAGGCCCGTTTTGGGGCCCTCCTGGGCCGTATTGGAGGCTTCTTGTGCCGTTTTGGGGCCCTCTTGGGCTGTCTTGGAGCCCTGTTGGGGGCCGCTTGGGCCGTTTTGGGGACACTTTGGAGGCCTTTTGGGCCATCGTGGTCGTTGTGAAAACCAAACAGACGAATGTGCTATGATCGTACGCTTCTCTGAAGAAGCGGAAGATTGTTGATCATTGTGGCCCTCTTTTAGGGAGGCCTCTTGGAGGCCTTTGGCAGCGTCTTGGCGGCATCGTGGGCCGTTTGGATGCCCTCTTGGGCGTCTTGGCGCGATCTTTCGGCGTTTCGGAGCCCTCTTGGGTCGTCTTGGGGGCCCCTTGGGGCCCTGTTGGCCCGCTGTGAGGCCTTCCGTTCCCACGTAGCGCGTTCAACCGGGGGTCGTCCCGGGCCCGGGGGGGGGCCAAACTCGCGTTTTGGCGTCCCTGGGGGGCGCTATGGGGGGGAGCAATCTCACTCGCCTAGAGACCCACAAAGGGTCGGCGGGCTTGTTGGGAGCACACAAGACTCCCGACCTGGAAAACATGTGCGTGCTTGCGCGGGAAGGTGGGGGGCGCTAGTGCGGTTGATGTTTCTTGATGCCATAATCTATGTTCAAGCCTCCTGTCCGTTGGGGAGGCGCCGATGATCCCGGGCGCAAGCGCGCCCAGGTCATCGATCGCGGTCCTCGCGTTGGGGCCGTTCCTGGCGGGCTGGCGCGCGGCGGAGCGGCCCTTGGCGCCTGCGGGCCCGCCTGGCCCCGACCCTCCGCCGCAGGCGGAAGGCTGGTGCCCTTCTGGACCACCCGAATGGCTCGTTGGGATTTGCCGGCCGCCAGCCCCTTGCCCGACCTGCCCCGCCTGCACTTGTGCGGGAGGCGGGGAGGTCGTCCTGGGCGACCAGTTGCTGCTGGTGTTCGGGCCGTCGGTGCTGACCAGCGTGCTCGGCTACACGAGCGGACGTCGTCGTGACCGCAGGCGCGAAGCTGCGGGCCTCGGGGCGAAAGGCGTTGCTCCCCTTCGGCGGGGAAGAGGAGTGGTACAGTGACGACGTGCCTGGCCAGGTCGTGGGCATGAGGTATGACGGCGACGACGTCGACCACGAGAGGTTGCTTCTCTACCCCCTGGGCGGGGGCGACTGGGGGATTCGCACGCCTGACGGAGATGAGTATTTACAGGATTTGGCCTGCCAGGACCCCGAGGACGGGCCGACGGCGCGGCACCCGCTGCCCGAGGACGGGAGTCGGCCCCCCGGCCGACGGCGCCGCGAGCTTTACCGCTTCGCGGCGCGGATCGGCCCAGTCGGGCTGCGCGAGGGCATCCTGCGGGGCCGCCGAGCCTGTCAGGAGGAGGTGCGGGTAGGACGGCGCGTCCTGGAGCCGCTGAAGGTGCGGGAGCCATGCGGCGAGCGGATGCGCATCTCGTTGTTCTTCGGCGGGGCCTTCCCGCCCCGTCGGCTGCGGGGCAAGCGGCCCGGGCGCTGGAGACGGGGCCGCCTCGGGGGGCGCTCCCCCGGCGGGAGGGACTGCGACCCCGCTCGCCGCCCTCTCCGAGGCGGCCGGGCATTCGCGGCGCTTTGGGCGCGCCAGGGTCTGGGCGGAGCCCACGGAAGCGGCTTCCATCGGGAGCGAGGTGGGCTAGCGCCGTGCGCGGGTGTTGTTCGCGGACGAGCTGGGCGCCTTCGCGGCGGCGGACGGCGCTGCGGTTCGGCCGCAGCAGACGCAGGTGGAGGAGATCCCGAGCGATGCAGATCAGCGTGCGAGCTATCTGCGGAGCGCGTTGGGTAGCCCGGGGGGCGCGGACCTCCGCGAGCGCCCGGGGCGCCCGCGGCCGCCGCCGCCGCCCGCTCCCCCCCCTGCGCGGGAGGCCGCGGCGGAGCCGATCCAGAGCGAGGACATCAGGGTGATCGCGGTCGACTTCGACGGTCAGGGCGAGCGCTTCAAAGCTCGGCGCGAGGCGGTGCAGGAGAGCTCTCAGGAGGAGTTCAGCGACCGGTCATCGGGCACCCCGCCCATCGCGCTCGCCACCTGTGAGAATGTGCTGAGGGCGGGCGGAGATTCGCGGCTGTGGCTGCGGTAGTACCCGCGCGAAAAGGGGATTGCCCCCACGGACCGTGTGGCCCACGAGCTGCGCTGCATCCGCGAGGCTTGTGCTTCGCGGGTTGCTACGACCAGCTGAGTTGGGCGCGCCGCTGATGGCGCTGGAGGTGCACTGCAAGCGGCCGGCGGGGATCGTCGCTGCCCGCGCTAACCCGCAGCGCGTGCAATGGGAGCGGGCGGTGCACTGCGCGGGGGCGCAGTCGGCGGAGGACGCCGCGGGCCAGCCCGCGCGGGCCCGCGTGGCGCGCCGGATCCGCGAGGGCCGCGAGGGCCGGCAACTCCTGCGCGGGGCGCCGACCCTCGGGCCAGAGGGCGCCCAGGGTCACGGCGCAGGTGCTGGGCGCGGCGGCGGCGGCGCTGACGACGGACGGAGAGGAGGGGGGGGGGGAGGGGGAGAAGGCGGGCTTGAAGAGGGGAGAGGAGTCGGAGGGGAGGTGCGGGAGGGGGGAAAAGGGGGGAGGAGCGGGAGGGGGAATCAGGCCCACCTTCCAGATGCTGGCCATGCTGTCCTCGCAGACCAAGGGCGACGAGTCCGCTGCAACACTCGGCAGCTTCCAGGCCGACATCCACAGGCCAGGGGCGCCGGCGCGGTCAGGAGGGAGGTGGGAGAACGACAAGAATCAGAAAGCGAGGAGGAGGAGGGAGCAGGAGGAGGAGGAGGAGCAGGAGGAGGAGGAGAAGGAGGAGGCGGAGTCCGCTCTGCCTTTTCTTTGGGGGTGGCCCTGTCGCCAGCCCCTGCCTTGGTGATGGAAGCCCAGGTGGGGCGACAAACAGGTCGTTCTCGCAGGGCCCCCCCCCGCAATCTCACCAGCGGGGCTTCTCATTGAACAACGCCCCCCGATGGGGCTGCTGCTGCCGCTGCGCCTCGGACGGCGTGCGTCCGAGAGTGGCGGGGGGGGACGGGGCCGCCGTCTCTCTCTTTCACTGCCACGCCCCGCCGTCCTTCCCCACCCCCATGGCACTCGCCCCCACCCCACCCCACCCCACCCCCCCCGCCCCGCCCCTCCGCTCATCTCGGGCGACGAAATCTATACATATCCATTGCTCCCTGGCCAGGCCCATCCTGAACCCAGGAGTTGTGCATACGCCCTCCTGGCCACGCCAGGAGGGCGCAGCGTATACACAGCTGCTGGGTTCAGGATGGGCCTCGCCAGGGAGCAGTGGATATGTACAGATGTCGTCGCCCTATCATCGGCCACCTTCCCCTTCAACGGCGGGTTCCGAAAGGGCCTCGCCTTCGAGGACCGACGAAGTTGGCGTCTCTTCCTCGGCGGAGGGTGGCGGGAGTGATGCGAGGGCGGCTCCTCCGGCGCAGGCCAGTGGAAGCAGGCGGAAGTAGAAGTCGCCCTCCTGAGATCAGAGAGACAGTTCTCGCGTTAGGAAGATGGGGTCGGGAGAAGTGATCAGATCATCTGTAGAAAAGCGTATGCTGAATGGGCTCGTTACGCAGTCGTGCCCTGTATCTTCCCAACCCGTCCCCCCAACAAGAGATGTGTCTTTCCCACAATGAGATGCCAACCTGTTGGGATCCAGTTTTTTCGGAAACCGCCCCAATGTCCGCAGCCCCCGTTTTTCCTGCTTGTGCAAAAGACGATGAGGGCCTTTGGAGGGGAGGGATGGGCGGCATGGGTATGATGTCAGGTATGGCGTGAGCGCAACTAGCTCGCCGTCCTGCCCTCACCCTCCCCCCTATCGTGTTCCCTAGCCTTTCCTGAGATCTGGTCGCTGCAAGTTGTTTCACACGAGGCGTGCTCGCACAGTTTCGGGCCAGGGGGCCATCACAGATCGATCCAGCTCGGAAAACGTCGCAGCAAGGTTGGGTCAAGGGTAAAAAGGGAAAGGTCATCGCAATGGGAAGGGGTCGGGTGGGAGGGGCAGGCTGTCAGATGTGGCGCGGGCACACGTTGCTTGCTGTCCTCCTGTCACGCCCAATCGACACTCACATCCCCCATGGCACTCCCCCCCTCTCCTGCCACGTAGTACGAGACGGTAGAAGCTTCCTCTTAGTATGGACTCGAGCTAGAGTTCGTACCCTTTCGCTGGCAGTAGGACTGGCTGGCACAGAGTTGCTTGATGAAGCGCAATACGGCGGCGGCGAGCGAGGGAGGAAGTGAGAAGGGGCGGGCCTTCTCGGAAGGCTCGGAAGTCCCCCTGGCCTTCTGAGAAATTTCTGAGCCTTCCCCGACGACGCAAAACATATCTCAGAAGGCGGCAGGGCTCCTGAGAAGCCCCACCGCCTTCTGAGAAGGCCTTCTAATTCTCCGTTCCCCCCCGCGCTCGCCGCCGATCTGTCCCCTCGAGGTGGGGTGGCACACACCCGTCCACCAAGCGCTTCCGGCAGTTCGGCGACCTCCGGCTGCTCGAGCCGGAGTTGTGCCCCCTGGGGCGCAACGTGCAGGGCTGGACGGAGACTCGCTTCGCTGCCGTCGCCGTCGTCGGGGCAGCAGCAGCAGGTGGAAGGGAGGAGGGGGAGGAGGAGGACGAGGAGGAGAAGGAGGAGGAGAAAAATGTACCCATACCGCTACCCTCCGCCCGTTTTCCCATTCTTGGACTTCCTGGGAGTCCCTCGTCGCTACCGCTGGATTCGCCTCGAAATTCTGGTCAGAACGCACCCAGGGAGAGGTCCGGGGAGTAACCGTATCAGCACCGTTGGTTTCCCCAGAAAAAGAAAAAGAAAAAGGAGGAGGAGGAGGAGGAGGAGGTTGAATGCTGAAAGCTGAGTATACAAAACCCCAGGCACGGCCTATGTGGCCTAGCCTCGCACCGCGTCCACGCAACGCGCGGGCGCTCGCCCCCAGCAGGGCCACGAGCCCGCAAGAACACAGAAGTCCGCACCCCGTGGAGGGGAGCAGAGGAGGGAGGAGCGGGAGGAGAGGGAGGAGGGGGAAAAAGGAGAGGATGGGGGAGGAGGGGGAGGAGGGGTTGGTTGGTTGGTGGTGCTCCCATTGAGCCAGCACTCGGGAGCCACGGACGCAGCTCCCTTTCAGCATGGCGCCACGGCCTGGGGGGTGCTCGGAAGCGTCGGTGCTGCGACGGCCCTGGAAGCCAAGCCACCAGCGCTGGAGGGGACGAGAGGGGAGCTGTCGGAGCTCCGACGGCGGAGACGGAATCCAGAGACACAAGGAGCCTCGGGCCCCGCAGCCGAAGGGCCCACAGGCAGGCTCCAAGAGAAACAGGCCAGAGAACCAAAACCCCCGCCGAAGAAACGCGCCCCGACAGACTCCGACTCTCCACCCCATGGCCAGGCGCGAAGCGGGAGAGGCAACTCGGGGACTCCCCGCAGGGCGGGGGGGGGCCGGGCAGAGGGGATCCTGCCCAGGGGTCGTCCGATCCCTCCGACGCTGCCATGTCGACGCACGACGCAGGTGCGGGACGGCGACGGGAAGGGGGAGAGGAAACTACCCCAAGGGAGAGGAGGAGAGAAGAGGGAGAGAGGACCCTTCCCGACCCGACCCACCTTCCTGGGAACCTAGGCGGGAGGGAGCGAGGGCGGGTGTGAACTGTTCCCTGCGGCCGCCCAGAAACGATCCGCCTCCCTCTCGATGTAAAGCGCCAGCAGGGCCGCCTGCGCCTGCCCGGCATCCGTCAGGTCTTGGGCCTCCCAGAAAGTGCGCCGGGGGAGTTCCGTGCGAGAGCACAGCCCGAGGATATGGAACGCGGGGCTCAGGGTCTGCATGCCGCACAGGACGCAGGACTGCCTCCGCGCCGTAGAAACGCTGCCAGAAGAGCGGCTGAGGGCCACAAGCCGCCCTCGTAGCCTGCTCAGCGAGCGCTGGCCCAGTATAACATCAGAAACAAGCTCTTGTTTCAGGGCCCGCGCGAGATCTGGCCTGGGGGCCGGCCCGAGACTGAGGACCGGGAGCGGCCTCGCGTGGAGGCACACCGCCTGCCTCAGCTCCACCTCGCAGCACTCCGACAAGTGAGCTCGTGCGAATTTCTTGCACTGGCGCAAGGACTGTCCGCTGCGAGCGGCCTCCCATGCATGCATGCCAGTCAGGAATGGACCAGTGATCGAGGAGAGCAAGCGAAGGCTGCGCCCAGGATCGCCCCCCCGATTCATGTGCTCGCAGGAAAATGCGCCTGTAGAGGTCGTCCCCCCGAAGCCTCCAGAGGCCTGCGCGCCGGGAGGCAACCTCGTACACAGTTCTAGCGGGCCCGGAGATCGACCATCCCAGCTCCGAGAGGGCCAATTCCGATTGACGCCATGGCTGGGCGCCCAGGAGAGCGCGCGCCCAGGCAGTGTAGTCTCGCCGCAGCTTGCCTGGCGCCGCCTCGCCCACCGCCCAGAGCCAGCGGCCAAACCTGGGCGCGCCCTCGACTTTGGACTCGAAGATGTGGGCAGCGACGGCGAGCGGCACGACCCCCGCGGTGACGTGCCCCACCAGAGATGCACGCTGCGCAGATGCTGCGCTCAACCGTGCGTCAATGATCCGCTCTAGGTCGAGGTCTCCTGGCCGCATCAGTCCAAGCCACTCGTGCGCGCCTTTGAAGCCCAACATGACAGGAATTCTCCCCTTGAGAGGCAGGGTGAGGGGTTCGGCGCAGCCCCCGCCCCCCTGGCAATAGATGAGCCATAAACAACCACTGCGCGTTTAAAGGGCTCGGTATGTGGGGAGGCTTTGTAGGTGAAGGCCAATTTCGCTAACGCGTTCTGAGTAATTTGCGCTCCCCCCCTGGTGGGGGACAGCAGGACAGGATCGTCGGCGCGCAGGGCGGCCGCCAGGCGCGGCGACGCTGAGGCGCCCAGCGCCGGGTCGCTGGCGAGATCGGCGGCCGCGGGAAGCGGCGCCCCATCCCATGGCGCGCGAGTCAGCGCGCGCGCGGTGTCGGGAATCGGGCGCGCCCGCCCCTTGCCAGCGGCGCCCCGCCCAGAGACGCGGGGCGTGGGCGCCGACCCCCGCGCCGACGCCCGCGCGGCGCAGCGCCTCCGTGAGGGGGCCCATGTCGACGGGAAGCGCGAGCGGCCCCACCGTCCTTCTTCTGCAATCCCCTGGTGTATGACCACCGTGGCCACTCCATTAAAATTCGCATGGATGCTGTCTGACGCGGACATGCTGCCCAGGAGCGACAGCATACCGTCGCGCACGCCTGCCGTCTCGCGCAGCCGCAAAAGGAGCGCCTCCCGCCAGGTGCGCGGGAAGGCCGTCTGAAGGTCTCCGACGACTGCCCACAAGGGCCGCTCGGAGTGCGCCGCCTCTGCTGCAAGCTCGCGTAGAGCGAGGCGTGCGTCGCCGACGTCGCGGCAGCGCCCGCTCTGTCCTGGAAAGGTGGACGCGCGCAGCTGTGCGACCAGCCTCCCGTGGACGAGCATCTCTCGCAACAAACCCATCTGCGATTTTACCATAACGAGCCGGAAGGACCACCCGACGTCCAGCGGCCCATCCCTGTGCAGGGGGATTGCGCAGCTGCCCCGCCAGGCAGCGCGTCGCGCAGCGAGGCGCCCAGGGCCCGCCAGGCGCAGGGCCAGCCGGGGCGGCCAGAAGATGCCTGCGACCCGACTGCGAGGCCCTGCGCGGCGCCAGGTCTGGCGCAGTGGCCCCCGCGCGGCCCATAGGGGCCTTGAGGCCGCCTCGACTTCGACCTGCTCCACGTGCGCATCGCGGGGCCCCCTGCCACGGCCGGCCCGCGCCCGCCCCCGCATCGCCGGCAGCGCCCCCAAGACGCGGGCGCGGAAGGCTGGATCTCAGGTGCCAGGCCAGCGCGACTGTTCCTCCAATTGCTGGCACCACGCCTTTCGCGAGGCTTCGATTGTCAAGATCTCGCCTGCGTTCCCCCTTTCAGGAGGGCCGCGGGCTGGGGCCCCTGCGCAGTTCCTGGCCCTTCTATGGCCGACCTCACCCTGCCTCGCAGCGCAGGAGCCCCTGCACGCCCCGGGGGGCGAGGGGAACCCTTCGGGACCACCCAGCCCGCAAGTGCCATGCCAAGAACGAGTTGCAGCAGCCATGCAGCAGCATCTCCTAACCACTGCACCGCGCTCGCGCCCAACGCGCGCGAGCTTGCGGCTGCCTCCCCGTCGCCGCAGTAATGCCGCAGGATGTCCGCATGCGATTGCAGAGC
>CAUYUJ010003925.1:295873-300873 GCA_963575745.1 Prorocentrum cordatum
GAGGAGGAGGACGGAATGAGGAGGCGGAGGAGAAGGAGGGGGGGGAAAGGGACAAGGACGAAATGGGGATAAGGAGGAGTAGGAGGAAGAGGAGGAAGAGCGAGGGGAGGAGCAGGAGGAACACGAGTTCGCACTGCAGCCCCGAGAGCGAACTCGGAGAGGGCTGTTGAGACAGTGATCCGACACTGTTCGGGATATCAGTTTTTGAAGGCTTCCTCTGCTGCCACAGACGTACCAGGCAGGAGGGGCAATCGGGGAGAGGCAGGATTGTTGATAACCGAGCCGCAGCGCGGACTTGTTTCACAGGTAGACCGAACCACCTTGATCTCTCCCAGGCGGGCAGTGCAAAGCAGACCGCTCCCAGCTGGTCGACCAGTTCGCCTCGCTCTCCGCGGAGGCAGCGGGAACCGGCCGACGTCGAGTCCTGCTGTGCGTCGTGTTCGGCCAGCGCACAGCATGTGCACGTTCGCGCGAGTGCGTGTGGGCGCGTCCAGCCGAGCTGCACCATTCTGGGCATATCGTGGTCGGCGTGCTTGAAGACTGCGCCGGTTTTGGCCAGATCCAGGGCTCGGGAGGAGCCCGAGGTCCTCGTGCTTCTCGCCGTCGCCTCCCAGAGCAGCGGCGACGTCGCCTCTCCCGCGCATACACAGCTTCTCACGCACAGTAGTTCGTTGTTGCATGTGTCATGTGTGCCCAGGCATCTGTCGCTCCACGATGCGTGGACGCCTGTTGGTCTGGACGATTTCCCTGGCTCCTAGAGGCCGAGCGCTGCCCAAAAACCGGCCGCTCCGATCTCTATTCGGATTGTCTTCGGCTTGGCCTCTCTCGTATCTTTATAAGGCCTTACGGTCGGTGCCGCCGACCCTGAAGACGACGACGACGACGAATACGAGGAGAAGGAGGAGGGGGATTAAGGTGGAAGGGGGCAGGAGAAAGCGAAGGAGATGTTCCCCATTTGGGCCGAGGGAGTCGTAGCAGAGACAGACAGGGAGCCTTGTGGCCTGCGGCCCTTCCCGCCACCGTGCTGGGGTTGTGGTTGAAAGGCCTCTTGGATGCTCTCGGGCCTGTTGGGGCCTCTGTTGGGCCTCTTGGGGGCCTCTTCGGGCCCCTTGAAGGGCTCTTGGGGCCTTCCGGGGGCTTCTTGGGGCGGGAAGCTCGAAATGTCGGTCCGTGGTCCTCTTCTTGGGCCTGCTTGGGGCCCTCTTGGGGCATTCTTGGGTTGTCTTGAGGTTCTCTTGGGCCGTCTTGGGGCCCTCTTGAGCTGTCTCGGGGTCTTCTTGGAGGCCGCTTGGGCACTCTTGGACCTTCTTGGGGGCCTCTTTAGGCCACTCTTGGCGCGTCTTGGCGCGCTTTTTGGGGCTCCGGGACGCCCAGGGGCGGATGCGTATCTGACCCCCCCCCCCCCCAGGACCCCCCCGGGACTCCCCCTCGGGACCCCCCCCCCTCGGCGGGTGAGGGATCAAAGGGAAGGGGCTTCCCTTCGACTTTGAGCACGACGTTGCTACGGTTTTCTCTCGCTGACCGGCTTGAAGAGGAGGGTGCCGGGAAAGGGGGCGACGGCAGGGAGAGAGGTCGACGGATGCGTCGACAGAGCGCACGCCGACAGGGCGTCCCCACACGCCAGCAGGGTGGGCGGATGTGTTCCGCTCGGATCGTCGCCGGCCGTCCCGCAGGGGGGCGCTCCGGCCTCGGCGTCTGCCACACGCCCGCCCCCCCCACGTTGGACTTGCCCAGGCTCGTGCGCACGGCCACACGGTCCCGCAGGAGCTCTGGCCGGTCGCGTCGCGCCGCCGCTTCCGGCCCACCACGCCTCGGCGCGACGCGCTAGCCGCCGCGCTTCCGTCTGGAACACCAATCGATCGAATCGAAGATCAACTACAAAGTATTCACCGAGTTCAAAAAGTGATTTTCCCGTCGAGTAGGCAAGGAACGCATGGCATGCTCGCGGATCTACAGAACACGATGCGCATGCTGTCCCAAGAGAGTCAACGTCATGAGCCGTTTCCAGCCCCTCGCCCCGCGGAGCGGAGTGGCAGCCATGTGCGCTTGGGAGGACGAGCGTGTCGCCGGGGCCGGCCTCGCGGCACGCTCTGCAAGAGTTCCCGGCGACGGCTTCTCGACGTCGGCGTTGTTTACAGCGGCGAAAGCGGGGAGCACGGGGAGATCTAGCCGAAGTCGGCACGTTTCCCCAAAGCGCTAGCCTCAGCATCCCCAGCATGAGAAATGTCGAGCGATATTTCGACCAACGCCCATATGTGGCGTTCCAAAGAGGGCCTCGTCGTCGAGGAATCGAGAATTCGAGATCTCTTCCTCGGCGGAAGGCCAGCGGAAGGTCGCGGAAGGAAACCGAGGGAACATCCACTTGCGGAAGGCCGGCGGAAGACGGCGGAATTGAATGATGCCGCCCCAGGAGATGACATTTTGCGGGGTGTCAGGGTCTCTGAAGCTGGCCATGTGAGTCTTGCTCAGGTCGCTCTGAGCACGTGCCCTCGAGGCCGAAGGCAGATGTAGAGGGACGGGTTGGACACCCGCGCAGGGGGGGTGCGACGCGCGCAGCGAGAAACAGACTGCATGCATACGGATATGATCGGACAGAGATGTTCTGCTTGCCGCGCGCCCTGATTCGGGCCCTCTGTGGTACGTCTTTCCATCACGCGTGGCGGCACCAGCTTGAGCTGTGGGGGGGATGCTCCATGGCCCCTAAACCTGCAACAAAAACAAACATTCTTGCATCCCCCAGCGCAGAGCTGAGCAGAGCCGAGCCTCCTCTCTGACCGCCTTCCTTGGTTTCTGCCTCCCCTGAGGTCCAGGCGTAAGTCGGGCTCGTCCCTCTACAGGGGAAAATGAAAAAAGAGTCAACCAACAGTCTGGGGAGGTTTTTTGGGACTACCTTTGACCATTTGGGAGTATGTTTGGTTTATGGTTTATGTTTCGTCAAAAATCCCCCTGTGGGGGACAGGCCCGACCGAAGTCCAGGCGCTGAGGTGTTCTCCCACGGTGCGCCGTCGCTCGGCGTCGGGCTCCGTGGCTATCACAGACCGGGCCGGTTCGGACCATGCCGAAGAGGGCTGGGGTCCAGGACTCCAGCTGTGACTTGTTGGCGCGGTGCTGCCGTGTGTTCGCAACGTCGGACCTCAGGGTCATCCTCGTCGTCCTCTCCCAGTATAGTCGTCCTCCTCATCCTCACACAGCCTGCCTTGACCCTGGCCCCCTCGCGCCACAAATACCAGTCAAGGGTCAAGGCCTGATCCGGCATCTGGGCTGGAGAGCGGGAGAAGAGTGGGCACGATCGTGAGGAACGGGAAGGAGGGAGGGGCTAGGATGACAGATGTGGCGCGAGCGTGCCAAGCTTGCCTCTCCTCTCTCCTCTCCTCATCATCTTCATCCTCCTCGTCTTCTCCCTGGGGAAACGCAGCAGTTCGGCTGGATTTACTCGGTTCAAAGAAAGCATGTACTCACGGCCAGCCGCGACGGCTCGACGAAAGGTGAGAGAGGAGGTGGAGCAGCTCAACGCCAAAGGAAAGAGCCAAGGTGAGAGATAAGGAAAATTGGGGTGGGGGTCCATCCAAGGACAACTTCTGGGCCCCGCCCGAGGCTGCGATACACCTCGGACGGGTCCAGCCGACAGGGCACCCCACCCCCCAGAAGTCACCCGAAGGTATCCTCGGGCTGGGCGTCGCGCCGTACCCGCGCCTGTGTCCTTGGCTCCAGGGCTTGCATTCCGTCCCGCTCTGCCTCGCTACGATCGGCGAAACCAAACGCACGGATACTCACAGCCAGGTCCACCCGCGGCGGCGGTTTTTGCTGAAGAAACGGGTGGGTTTGTTCCCTCGCCACGTGCTCGCCAGCCACGGAATCCAGAATCCCCGAAGTGGCCTTCCCACTGGGTCCGAGACGAAAGTGACGGCAGTCGTCCATCCCCCAGGGCCACCTCGGGACGAGTCGGGCGTTTCGAGTTTCGCAGGCGATTCCGCGCGGTCAAGGCCTTACCTCCCGAGAGTTGACGAACACTAAAACATAAGCCTTTTGAGGCCCCGCAGGCCAGGAATCGCAGCGTACTGCCAGCACGAGCGACACAGCAGCGAGGGCTTCGACTCCGCCGCCTCGAGCACCTGGCGGTCCTCGATTAGCCGCGGGCCAGGGAGAGCAGCTGCGCTGCCCCAGAGGGCCTGGACCCCGAGCATTCCTGAGGCTCCTCGGGCTCGTCCCCCGAACCAGGAAAGGACCTGGGATAGGGCGCTTCAGGGGAGGCAAGCCCCAAGACCGACTTTCTATTGAAGTCTACTAAGGCAAGGCGGTCTCTAAGCTCGCGATCGGCCATCAGCTCCGAGACCTTGGCGACATACCTACCAACCTGAGGCGCCACCGTCCTGCACCCTTCCAATGAATTCACGTCATCGAGCTCCGAGCGGGCAGTGACGGCCCCCTTTTTGGCCCACTGGTCGGCAACGGCACTGCCCGCACCCTGAAAAAGGGAACCTTTGCTGTCTTGCACTGCTCGCTCCCAGCTGCGGGTTTTCACACGCACGGAGTCTCTTTGGACAAAGTCCTCGCGCGAGCGCACCCGCCTCCAGAGGTGCGAGCGAGGATTCGTGCTAGTTGGCGAGGCCCCTGGCTTGTGGCAGCACGAGACGGTCGCACGACAGCCGATCTGCACAGGTAAAGTGCCAACGACATGCGCAGCCAGCTGGACCGCAGCGCAGTCCTCGCCGTCTCGCGCGCAATGCTGCATTCCGAGATCGAGTGGCACCACGCCGCACAGGCCTCCAACAAATTGCCCATCAGCAGTAAAGAGCACGAGTGACCAGCCTGCCACTCGCAAAGTTGGGACACCCGCGTCAAAGCACGAGCCGTCACAGAACGCAGGGCCCCCTTCGAGCATGCATCGGGGCCCCGCTCCCGCCCGCTTGCAGCGCCATTCCGCCTGGAATGGGTTCCTCCCGGAGCAGACCCCGCGTCGCGAAACGGGCCCCAGGACAGCTTTCTCTTGCCAGGCATGC
>CAUYUJ010003925.1:303373-313373 GCA_963575745.1 Prorocentrum cordatum
GGTAGCCCTGGAGCCGCGGGGGCCTTGATGTGGGGCCGCTGTGGTGGTTTTCCGGGGCCGCAGAGAGGGTGTGGCCTCTTTTCTGGGCACGGGCGGAGAGAACATCTCCGTCGCCTCGAGTCAAGTCGGGCCTGTCCCCCTACAGAAGGACTGTGCAGAAAGAGTCAAAATAGAGAGTCAGGGGGCAGTTGTTCTGGTGTTTTTTGTGACGCTTGTTGAATCTGCTTCTGCGCATGTTTCATGCTCCGTCGAAAAGTCGGCCTGTAGGAGGACATGCCCGACCTCAGCTGCGAGGGAGGCAGAGGGACGGCCGTGGCGTGTCGGCCGTGGGCCTGGCCCCCTGGGCCGGCCGTGGGGGCCGCGCCGCGGGTGCTCGCCGCGGCGGCACGGGGGGGCCCGGGGCTCTGCACGGAGGGAGCCCGCTCTCACCACCGCCCGGCGGCCCCCGGGGCGCGGCCCGTGGGCGTGGGGGCTTTGCAAAAAAAAACGAAGGATTGCAAAAAAACCCTTCGAAGGATTGCAAAAAAACCCTGGATTGCAAAAAAACCCTGGTTTTTTTTGCAATCCTTCGGTTTTTTTGCGATCCTTCCTTCGGGGGCGGGTTCCCCAAAGGGCACGAGCAGTGGCATGAGCAGAAAGACTCGGAGGTCCGCGCGGATTTCTCGGATCGGCGCTGGAGCGCCCCTGGCGGCGCCCCTGGCGCCGGCCCGAGGCGCGCTCCGCGCGCCGGGGAGGGGGGTCCAGCGCAGATCCGAGACACCCGCGCGGACCTCCCTCCGAGTTTTTATGCTTCTGCCATTGTTCGTTTCCCTGCTTCCCGCGAGAGATCCCGCAGGGTGGGATTGGCACTCGGGGCTGGAGCGGTCACGGCGCCGAGGGGGCCGGTGGGCGTACCGCTGGGCCTTGTTGGGCACGGGAGTCTGGCGGCGCTGCCCCGCGCCCCGCCGCGGGGGGCCGCCAGGGGGGGCGGCGCTAGCCTCGGCAAGGGCTCGGCCTGCACCGGGGAGGTCTGAGCGCCCACGCCGTGGGAGCGGATGTCATCACAGGATGCATCGCCAGGGTTGTGATGTTCTTACCTACTTTAGTTTTGGTCACCAGGAAAAAACATCGAGCACCAGGAAAGTACCGAAACGTGAGGGTTTTCACGTGTCGGGCCCTGGGAGGTGATACTCGTTCGACACTGTTTCGGCACTTTTCTGGGTGCTCGGAATTATTTCTTGGATGTGGTCCTCAACGTAACGCCAAGGGTTGTTGTCAAGTGTGTTGGGGCCGTGACTCTGGCCAGTCCTGCCGTCAGGCTGGAGCAGCCGCTGCGGTGGAGGGCTGGTGGTCGGTCGGGCGGGGGCTGGGGGTCGTCCGATCCCCCTCCGTCGTCGGCATCCTCGTCGTGGTTGTTGAGGGATCCTCCAAAAACCGAAGGGGTCCCCTCCCTCGTCCTCAACGTTGCCTCCGATGGGTTCGTCGAAAGGATCGACGTCATCGGGAGTCCCTCCCCCCTCAGGACCGACCTGATTGTCTGGCGGCGGCGGTGGCCGTTGTGGGCCTCCAGGCGGGGGTGGTGGGAAGCCTCCTGGTTAGGGGTGTTGGCCCATGGCCCTCAGCTTCCCTGGCGTGTAGCTCGCACGACGGCGTGCGAGCGGGAGAGTGCGGTGCCACTTGTCGTAGATGGCCACAGCCGTGGTGTGCAGGGCCACGGCCAGCCTGTTGCAGTATATGGAGCGCGCGATGGTCTCTTGAGTTCGCGTGCATTAGTGCACGGCCTGCGTGGCCAGCTCGTCAGCCTTCCGGCTGAAGCATTCAGCGGTGATTGAGAGAAGCCCCCGCTCTACCCACATCTTCACGAGGAGGAGGAGGAGGAGGAGGAGGAGGATAAGGATAAGGAGAAGGTGGAGGAGGAGGAGGAGGAGGAGGAGAATATGGAGGAGGAGGAGGAGGAGGAGGGGGAGGGGGAGGTTGAGGAGGAGGGAGAGTCCAGGCCTGGCCTGGAGGGCCTAGCGGATGTGGAGCCCTATAGGTCTGCGCGTGCGCCATCCCTTCTGAGGTTGGATGGCCGTCAACGGGGCGGAGGAAGCCGCCTGATTCACCACACACCCCTTCTCCTCCTCCTCCTCCTTGTCCTCCTCCTCCTCCTCCTCCTCCTCCTCCTCCTCCTCCTCTTCCTCCTCCTCCTCCTCCTCCTCTTCCTCCTCCTCCTCCTCCTCCTCCTCATAGGCCCCGCTCCGAGGGGGGCCGCTGGAGAGGGAGGCCTCCCGTGTCTTGCAATTGATCGACAAGAAGGAGTAGGCAGTGATCAGCAGCGGCAGCAGCAGCAGCAGCAGCAGAGTGACAGAGTAGCGAGCATGGAGCTGAGCCGAGGAGCCTTTAGCGGTAGTCAGAGGTTAGCTGAATTAGTTGCTAGTGGTAATTCGGATCCCCGATCCGTTTAGAACCACGAGTTTCGATACCTATTCTAACCAGGGCCTCCCAGCTATCCCCATAGTCGTGGCACCTAAGTGGGCCCCGAGGGGGGGTAGAGGCACAGGCCGCGGTCGAAGCACTCGGCAGGCGTCAGTCCCCTAGACGGTCCCCCTCATGCGTCTGCGCGGCGCCTCGGGGTTCGCCGTCGTTGGGGCAATGCTGGTCCTGCCAGTGGGGTGGCCCCATTCTTCCACGGATAACCCGCCTCCCCATAAGACGGGTTGCGCAGAGTTCTTGGACAGTTTCGGTGTGAGTCGAGCAAGTCATTTGAACTCCCCGCGCATTGCTCATTGCTCCTTATCCTCCTCCTCATCATCATCCTCCTCGTCCTCCTTCTCCTCCTGCTCCCCCTCCTCCGTAGCCGTGATGACTCAAGACTATGAGGTTCACAGGGAACCAAGTGGATAACGCTAGTCCGCGGCAGTGCCAGGGCCCTGCGCCCGACAGTTTTTCCCCCGGCGCCTGGTCTGCCCCAGGTCGCCATTCGTGCAAGTCTCTGATCTTTGCGGCTCTCACCACCTGGTTGCGGCCGCCATGGCACCGCCGGTCTGCCTCGCGGCCAGGCAGAGGGCGGCCAAGGCGAAGCGTTGGGCGGCCTGCATGCATCAGAGAACGGGGGAACCTTGGCATAACCATGCAGGTGCGGCTTCTAGCTCTCTCTGTGGGGGTGCTAAGGGTCGTGTCTACAAGTGTGATCTGGCTCCTCCTGTGCCCAGCCAGCGCGTTCCTCCTGCCACGCGCGCTGGTGCTGCGCGAGTTCTGGACGCAAGGGAGAAAGAGCTGGCTGCCCTCCGCAAGCAGGTTCAGCAGCTATCCGGGTCCAAGTCTCCTGAGGCTGATACTCCTGAGCTGCAGCCCCAGACTGATTCGGCACGTGGCCCTGAGCTGCAGAAGAAGTTGAAGGAATTGAAAACTTGCGAAGCAGTGTTGGCGGCGCTGGAGATGGCTGCCAAAATCAAAAGGGTCGAGCCCAGTACTGTTTCTGGCTATGCGGACGCCGAGACTTCGGTTCGGCTGCTGCGCCAGGAGATCACTGCGTCCAAGCCCTTGGGCACGCAGGTGCATGGCATTGGTGACGAGCTCCAGCGGATCGACCAGCAGATTGCCAAACTCAAGCTGTCGATTGACACCGAGGAGAAGCGTCTGGTTGAGAAGCAGAAGTTGGTCCAAGAACTTCGGCAGCAGCTGGACGACAAAGAACAGGCGCGGGTGCAGCTGCAGCTTGAGCAGATGGAGCTGCTACGCCATAGGACAACTGAGCAGCATGTTGGTGCTTGTTCTGCTGGCGACTCAGCTGTGTTTGAGGCTTTCTCGGCGAAGCTGGAGGAGCTACATGCCATTGTACAACGGTTGGGTGGCGGTGAACAGTTGGCTGTTAGTTGTGCGCAGAATGTTCAGCCATGGATTGGAGCAGTCAAGAAGGCGAGATACGACCAATTGGAGGTGCAGCGGGCCATGCAGCAGCAGCAGCAGGCTCAGCAGCCTCCTTCTGGCGTGGATGCGCCTACTGCTCAGGCGGCCCTTGAGATTCCTGTGCCCGGGGACATGGATATTGAGGACCCCGCGGCAGTTGTTGCCAGCAATGGGGGCGAGGTCTCCGGGCCAGCTCGGGTCTTTCAAGCTGTTCATCACGAAGAAGATGCGCGTGGGCTCTAGCGCTGGTTCTAGTGCTGGTTCTAAGGATGGTATGTGAAGCAGTTGACCAATCCATGGCAGGATCGTGCTGCCACGTACCATATGAGGTTGGCGACGACGTTGGGCAGTTGTGTGCTGACCCTGGGTTTGACCTGGATGACTTCTTTGGGCTGCGTGGCGATCGTGCTCAGGCCAGCGACGTTAGGCCATCGTTGCGCGATGATGGTCCGCAGTTGGACCAGGTGCCTAGTGCGGTCGCTGCGCACAGGGTCATAACCTCCTACGCTTCGGCTACGACACCCCCTGGCTTTGGAGATGACGAAGATATCTTGGGCAGAGGGGGCAGGGATTCAGCCCCAGGATGTCACGCCCATTTGCCCGCGTGTCCTTAGGCTTCGGGGTAGACTAGCACTTCGAGGTGGCCCACGGATACCCCCCCAGATGGCCAGGGACGCCCCCCCCCCTGGGCTGGGGGCAATGGCGAGACAGATGACGGCATTGGCCGGGGCATCGGCGTCGAGCGGTGCATCCACGACTCCTATGGAGTCGCAGAGGTCGCCACATGCTGATCACATCCCAGCTGGAGCTCAATACCGCATGCTGGAACCTGGTGTTAGAGTGCAAAGTCCGAGCGTGCCATCAGGGCTACCCGGCTCAATGTTGCCACGTGCGTTGGAAGGCGTCAGAGAGCAAAGGCCTAGTGTGCCATCGGGGCTACTAGGCACAATGTCGCCACGTGAAGCAGGGTGTCCAGCGTTTGCTCTGGCGTCTGGCGTGGCTGTGGAGGATGCGACACTCGCGAGGCCCGTGGGCCCTCCGAGCGCCACGGGCCCCTTTACGAAGACCGCTGTCGGCGCTGTTGTTGCCGGTGCCGCGGGTCGTAATATGGGGGTCGCTGCTGGCGCGAGGAGCGGGAAGCGCGGCGCTGCCTCGTGCAGCGCGGGCGGGGCCCGAGGTTGCCCAGGTTTCTAGCCCGCAGATGCCAAGTTCAAGTGTGAGGTGATCGCGGCCAATGTCACGTCGCACGGTCCGTTGTTAGAGTATCTACGCACAGCGCAGCAGGCGCAGGTGTTGCTTGTGCAGGAGCACCATGTGCGGCCAGATCGTCTAGCACAGGCGCAGTCCCAGGCTCGAGCCCTTGGTTGGCACGGTCGCTGGCGCTACACCCAGCCCGACGTCGGCTACGGGCTCGGTCGCAGGTGCTGCTTTACTGGTGCGCACTGATATCATGATTTCGGCTCCAGATCTCCCTGAGCATGAGGTGGTCACAGGAAGGCTGCAATTTGCCCGTATCCATTGGGGGGTACCTGGAGGTTTTTCTGCTGGCAGTGTCTGTCTGGATACTACGGATGGCATGGGCCCCGCCGGCTCTGCGCGCTTGTCGGCAATGGCCCAAGCAGTGGGCTAAACCGTAAAGGTCACGATTGGCTGGTGGGAGGTGACTGGAACAACGAGCCCGCTGCCCTGTTCAGCATGAAGTGGGCCACAGCTGCCTCAGCCATTCCTTTTGTTCCCGACACTCCAACCTGTCGACAGGCCACGCCTGGCATCTTTCTTGATTATTTCGTAGTGCCGACGAACCATGCATCCATAATTGCCTCGCATGTGCAGGTTGACGAGGGCTCTACCTTGACCCCGCATTGTCCAGTTCAGCTACGGATGATGGCGCAGGATGTACAGATCTGGAGTCAGGTCCTTGATTTGCCCAAGGAGTTGCCCCTGGCGGCACCACCTGGGTGCTCGAGGTACAGGTGCCCTTATGACTGGGGCACTCAGATGTCTGCAGATGTGACCGGCACGCAGGGACTCGCTGATTGCATGGGTTTCCTCACGTGCGGGGTTGAGCGGGAATTAACCAACAGGTGCGATCATGTTGGGGCCAACGCATTTCGGCATGCTGGGCGCGCTGGCTCTCCACGCCTCACATGAAGACAACTCAAGTGGCAGGCTCCACTGAGGCGCACTTACAAGCAGCCACAGACTTTGGCTTGGAAGACAGCGTTCAAATGGATGTTGCATTTACAAAGAGCGCCGTTGGCTCCGCACGCTGTTCTCTCGGCTGCAGTCTCCCAATGTGCTGTGCACGATTGAGCCGCAGCAGAGCGCCGCGCTTCTCCAGGCGCTCCGCGAGGTCAGCGGGTCCCTCGCCAATGTCATGCGTAGCCACGTAGTGCTGAGCTTTCTTCCAATGCAGCTTCAGTCTTTCTTTGCGTCAGGATTGGAGGTGTTGGCGGCGCTTACTTTTCAGTCGTTGATTGAGCAGGTCGGGCGCGAGGCCACTGCGATGCGCAAGAGAGACCAGAAGGCTGCCCACCAGGCTTGGATGAGGTTCCAGCGGGCTGCCTGCCAAGATGGCGCGTCAGATGGCCATCGGGTCTCTAAGGTCCAACCCTTGGACCAGGCTGTTCCTTTCGCGCGAGACCCGCAGGGCGCGCAACCGACGGTCCAGGCCAAGAGAGATATGGAGGGCTGGCAGCTGGTGTGATCGCGGCATGGATGCCTCCCTGTGGAACCACCCGCGGAGGCCGCGAATTGGCCGCTCCCACCAGCGGTGGACGCACCAAGCTCGCGACGGGTGCTGGTTATCTTCCCCGAGCGTACGTCGACAGGGCCTTGCGCCTTACGCCCGCGTTTGTTGTGGTATCTATCCGACGAGACGCTGGGCTTGATGCTTCAGTTCTTCACGACGCGTGAGAGACCACTTTGCCGGCCAGCGGACAGACGATGGTCAATGATGTGTCGCGCCCCGAAAGCGGATGGAGGACACGGGCTAATTGCGGTGGCCCACACGTTCAAGGGAGTACGGGGTCGCCTCCGGCGCAGCATATCCCGACGGTGGGAGCGAGATCCTCGGAGTGAGTATGTGTGTGGCAATCGATCGCGGTATACGTCTTCAGACAGTGCGTGCGCGCACAGCCTGGAGTCGGAGATTGCCGTGTTGAGAAGTCATTTTGCAGCTACCGTTCTGTTCCACCTTACTAAGACTTCCGATCTGGTGCGACCGTCGCAGCTGTTCAGGGAAGCTATAACACTTGGATACCACCCCAGGATGATGCACACGTTGCTGCGGATGTATCGCCCCCCGCCACGCTTGAAGGGATGGCGCCTACTGTGAGCCGCTCCAGGTCGACCGGGGCATATTGGCAGGGTGTACGCATGCTGCTTGCACGCTGGAGGTGCTGACCTTGCGGGCGATACTTCGGCTGCGAGAAGTCCATAGTAACCGAGTGCCTCGCGTGCTTGCGGATGATGTGTCTGTGCAGTACGCTGGTTCTGACTCTAATGGTGTTGAGGCCTTGCAGTTTGCCGTGCAGTTGTTTCAAGAAGATTCGCGCATTCTGGGGTCCTGCTTCAATGGCAAGAAGTCTGGCATTGCTGTGGGCACGCAGTCCACAAAACGGCATGTCAAGGGCTCCAAGTATCGGCTGCTCATTTGGATGCGCAATCTAGACCACGAGACCATGGGCATGCGACCCCTGCGCATACAGGGGAAGTGTCGACTTCGGGACCTACAGCGGCGGCGACATCGGCTACTGATGTTCCAGAGAGTCGCTGGACGGAAGGCCTCGGTGCTGCGAAGAGCTGGCGCACAGCCAGCCGTCGCTCATGGCGCAGGGGTGTCTGGGATGAGTGGCGGTGCTTTGGCTGCGGCATGTTCGGTTGCAGCGACGGTGGCTGGGGCCCCCCCGAGGGCGCGCAAGACAGCCTACTTATTGTCAATGGCAGATTCGTAATGGTTTTGTTTTTGATGCGACGACTTCCCTGTTGTGCAGGTGCCACTGCTTTGCGTGGGGCGGTCGCGTTTGCATGGGTGAGGTACGCCACGCCTGGGAGGCATTAGTTCCCCGTATCAGTGACGAGGGACTTGCCTGGGCAGGGGTGCGAGGGCCCCTTGGCGCTGCCTACCTGACATGACAGAGGATTTTCTGGGTTCTTGTCTCTCCGCAACACTGGCGCAATGATATTGGAGAGGTTTACGATGTACTACGTGTGGCATCAGCTGATATGAAGGCATTCCTGGAAGATGTCATCAGACGCTTGCATGTGCAGAAGCTGACGTGTCACTGGGCCGTCCATGAGTCGACCAACGATGTTTGGGAGCAGGCCCTACGACTTGGTCTTCGTGATGTGAAGGCGGCGCCGATGGGCGCTCTTCGCGGGCTGTGGGCCGATCGATATTCCGCGCCTGCTCGCTTAGCTGCTTGGGGGAAACAGATGAGCCCGAGCCCCCACTGCTCTCCCTGTGAATCGGAGGATGGATCGTTCGGGCACGCGCGGTATGATTGTCCTGCAGTCATGCAGCCCGATGAAAGCGAATTGTTGACTGGCGTTGAGGTTTTGTCCGGGCGTCACGCCTCTCATCGGGATGCTCTGCGAGCGATTGGACATCGCCCCCCCCCCCCCCCCCCCGTTAGATCCTGACTACGATACCCCAGGCCTTAGCTAGGGGCTCCCTAATTTTTCCGTTCAGCTTCCATCCCCACCTGAGAGGGCCGTGGCGTGGGAGTGGGGGGCGGGGGCTTGTTATTTTCGGAGATGGAGGCGCTCGGGCCCCTGCGGCGCCAGTGGTTCGGAGGGCTGGATGGGCCAAATTTCAGCGGAATGCCCAGCTGTTTCTTTTCCGAGCTGTCTTTGGATTGCCGGGGGGGGGGGGCCGTCCAAACGGTAGGACGCGCGGGAAGAACCGCGCTGCTCCAAGCCCTTCGGCGAACCCCCCCTCTGGACGTTGTTCTGTCTGACTTGCTTTCGCTGGTCCAAGAAGGACAAGCGCGGGGCCCTGATAATGCGTGTGGAACGAGGAAGTACGCTGCGATCTGGCGTGCTGTTTTTGAGACGGTCAGGTCGCGGCCTCGCGGGGCCCCTCCTGTCTCTTTCGCCCGGATTCCTGCGCGCCTCAGCCTCGAGGAAGTCATGGGTCGAAGACTCGACCCTGTCGCGTGGATTGGCAATGCGTTGGCTGGCCCACTTTCGAAGATGGCCTCGACGCGAGTCATGGTCGCTCGTGCGCGCGCGGAGGCAGCGGTGGGCGAGCTCAACTTTCATCAGGCCACTGTCGATTACATTGCGTGGGCTGCTGCCAGAGCTTTCAGGCTCACGCGATGGACTGACACCCCGCCACCCCCTGACTTGCACAAGGACCCTCCGCTGCCGCGGCTCACGCTGCACGGAAATTCCCTCGTGCAGCATGAGGCCACTGGTGAAATGCGATGCGTGGCTTTTTTGTTGGTGCTTGGATGACCAGCACGCTGGATCACTTGTGCAATGGCCCGTCAAAGTTTATTCGGCCCGCTGCGGTCGCGGCCTTGAAAAGCCAGGAGTGTCTCCGTACCCGCGGGGCGGGAGCTAGGACTTTGATGGCTGATGCTCTGGCGAAGGCAGACCAAGCCCTTGTGGACGCTGGCATGCTTCCGCCTTTCTCCCCTCCTGGGAACCCGTCTGGTGACGAGGGGGCCGAAGCTATCTGTTTCTTTAATGAGCGTGGGCATTCGGCCCAGAGGACTGGCCGAGTTATAATATGTGCGAAGTGTGCTGGGTTTCTGGTGCTGCCCCATTGGGCCGAGCGAGCCTTGAAAGCTTTGTGCAAAGGGCCATATTCTGTACTCTCGACCCGTGACAAGCAGTTGCGAAATATTGCTAAGGCCACCAGGGGCCTACATCCGACCACAGGCAAAGCTCTGTCCGAGGTCGGAACCGCCTTTTCTGATCCTGTGCCTGACCTGCCTTCGGAGCCCCTCCGAATGGAGGTGGCTGATCCCAGGAGGGTGGAGGCTCGGGTGGAGCGGGCGGTGGATGGGAGTTCTGATGACTCTGACGAATTAGCGAATTCGGCGGCCATTAAGACGGGTTTTCCGGTGGTCTCGGCCGACGCCGCTGCTGCATATGGTGGCAGCCACCGCCTCGGCCTGTG
>CAUYUJ010003925.1:318373-383373 GCA_963575745.1 Prorocentrum cordatum
ACTCCGCGCGACAGCGCGGGTTTCTCCAGAGTTCTCTGGAGCACCGCGGGCATTGCTTGCAGTGACCCCTGAGTCTGCTTGCAGTGACCCACACGCCTGGAAGGGCATCGCCGGCCCGACAGAGTTGGAGGAGGAGGACGAGGAGGAGGAGGAGTGCTCACGCTGGGAGCGGGCCTCCAGACGCCCACCATGACACCGCCAACTCGTCAGGATCTTTTCAGTCGCCCGTGCTTGCTATCCGGCCCCTTACGAGGGCGGCGTGCACGGCGCGGCACGCGGCGGGGCACGCGGCATACAGCATGGCACGGCACTGGGCACGCGGCACGGCCCACGTCACGGCACGGAGGAGGAGGAGGAGGAGGAGGAGGAGGAGGAGGAGGAGGAGGGGGAGGAGGGAGGATGATGTGGGTGAGGTAGGAGGAGGAGGAGGAGGAGGAGGAGGAGGATCAGTGTAAACCCAAGAGTCATCAACGATGTTGGAATTAACCCTCCCTCCAAGCTCCTTCTTCGTAGGCTCCTACAACGGTTCATTTCCATTGAGGGAACTGCCTCGCTGGAAGACAACCGTTTGAAGATCCTGAAGCATGTCAAAACATTGTTCCCGGGATGTCAACGCCATGTATCAACCTGACTGCTGCGTCTTGACGATCCGGAATCGTGCCAGAGCGTTATTTTGGGGACTTCAACACCGCGAAACAACATAATTACTGCACCCGCATAATCCTGAATCCTGAGGAGGAGCAGGAGGAGGAGGAGGAGGCGGAGGCGGAGGCGGAGGCGGAGGAGGAGGAGGAGGAGGCGGAGGCGGAGGCGGAGGAGGAGGAGGAAGGAAGACGAAGAAGAGGAACATCGCCCAGGCACAGAGCGCCGTCCTGGCGCACTTCTGTACGCGCGCCACATCTGCAGAGGTGTTGCGAGGCCGCCCACTCTTCGAATAGAAGGGGATGCACTACCTTGCGACCTTCTGACCGTCCTGTGTTACAGTCAACCCGCATAGTAAGGATGGGCAACTTTCCCAAGGGTATCCTTGCGTCCTTGCCTCCTTGGTCCATCCTTGGCCACTTTCGTTGGCCGTGCCCCGCTCGGAAAGCTTCAAAACGGCCGTCCAAGGCCCACGCATTCTTATCGCGCATCCTTATGATACGGGCCGACTGTACTGTACCTGGGCTGTGGGGGGCCGGTCGCAGTTCAAGTATGGGTGGCAGTTCTGAGTGCTGCGGGTTCCTGAGACGTGAGCCTCAGGGTAGCGGGTGGCCGGCGGGCTGGCCAGATGCCCGAGAGAAGCCGGAAAAAACATTAAACAATGAAAAGTATGGCACGCCAGGCGCTTTTGGGGTAAATCAACAGCGGGCGACGGATCTTGTGGCTTTCGGCACATCCAGCACGGCGCCTGGGTTGCAGGTCAGAGACCCCGTGAATGTTTGTGAGGATCTCTTTGGAGGCCTCTCAGAAGCCTCTTGGAGGCGGTGTGGGGCGGCGTCTTATCCTGCAAGCCGACAACTAACAAATCAACAGTCCAGCCTTGGGGCACTCCAGTACGTGCTGAAGACACGACGGTGGATATGCCCGATTCCGTCGTTTTGGAATATTATGGGGATGATTTCCGCGACCTCCTAGAATATCCGTGGGGCGCCTTGGATACCGAGTGATTTTTTGGCACCAGTCCCAAACCCCCCTCTGAATCGACCAGGACGGCTCCTCTCGGGAGGGGCTCTGGAAGGGGCAAACATACCACGCGTTTGTAACCCTAGGGGATCGGCAGAACGTCGTTGGATCTATGCCACACGCAAATGAGCCGGGCTCATGGATTGAGGAGAAGGTGGTGGGAAGGAAGATGCGAGGAGGAGCAGTACGAGAAGGAGTGGGAGATGGTTGACTGCCAGGATGCTTTAATTCCCGCAGTGCCCAGTGTTTTCTTCTGGTAACCGTGTGCATACAAAGTTGTTCTCCAAATGTCGGCGCAAGCATTCCGTAGCAATTTGGGCACGAGCCAACCAGGACGAATCAGTTTGGGCCCAAGTTGCTGTGGCCCCTGGGTGAGATGGTGAACCGATGCGCAAAACAAGCTGGATGGAGTCTGCAGGAGATTGTGATAACTTGCAGCTTGGTTTCATTATTTGTTCTTTTTGCACGATACATAACGTGCGAGACGGCGAGGACACCAGGCATATTCATGCAAAGTAGTCTCTTTGGTAATCCAAAATTGCATGAGCCCTCGACAGAACATTCTTCGGGTTCCAGCCATGGTCGCAGCGATTCCTCGGTCGGTCGCAGTGAATCGTGGTGGTGCTGGAAAGCCAACGAGACATGTGACAATATGAGGGCGTATGTCCGTCTGAACGGCCTGACTCACATTTTCTTTGGAGCTTCCGCTAAAACTGGGGGGTCTTCAGTCAAGTATTTCTTCTTTGGGGACCAGCCGAATGACAATCTTGCTCGTTCAGTGTTTGGTGCGCAGTGTCAGTGGGCCGTTACAGGCTCTCACATGTGGGGTGGCCTGGGCCACATTCTGAAGAGACCTTGCGCGCGGAAGACTCTTTTCTTGTTGCCCGTGCGTGAGGAAATGTCATGGTTCAGGTCTGCGCTCAAGCAAGTGTGTTGGCACGACGGCTTGGAGGCAGGCGAACGAAGTTGTAAAAACAAGATGTGCCCCCAAACATGCGGGAATCATTCGTGGCTGGCAATGGCCCTCCAAGAGCGCTTGGTTGAATTGCGTCTTGGCCCTCACAATTGGATACAAGAGTGGATGATTCGCAGTCCGAAGTTTCACACCTTCTTGCTGGATTACCGCTCAACCGATAATGTGCTAGCTTGCCTTCCACCGATGGGCTTGAAGATAGACAACTCGTCCGACCTTGCGCGTCATGTTTACAAACGGGGCAACGTGAGCATACGTGTAAACAATGATTTTAGGCCACCAATCAACATTTCGGACGATGCAATCCGTGCCAACTACAACACGAGACGACACACACCTTATTGGTTGCAGCCTTACGCCAAGGCCATCAAGGAGTCGGATTGCGAGGTTGCTTCTGCATTAGGGCTCCAGGTCGCTAAACACCGGCAGCGGTGAGCTGGACATGCCTTCGCACGAGCACTCATCGGATTCGGTTGGCTTTGATGCCTCTGTTGCTGTTGTTTGCAGGTATGGTCGCAATGACTCCCCAGCTGGTCACATGGAGCAGCATGCTTCCAGCAGCGCTGGATTGCACCAGCCCTCGCCCGAACGCTCTGCGGATTCGGTCGCCGCTGATGCCTCTGCTTCATGTGATTCCAGCACTGACCGCAATGATTATTCGGTGGACGTCGCACCACCGATCCCTTTGGGGCGTCGCAGGCGCTCTGGGCGACCTGGTCGACGCCGTGTTGCGGCCGGGTTGTTCCAGTCTTGGAGATCTTTGGGGCTGTTTTGCGGCCTGGAGGGGTAGCGAAACAACTGACGTGGGTGTGCCCCCAGGGAGTCGGGGTATGTCTGATTGCACGCGATATATTGAGCCGAGACGCCCCAGGAAACGCAACATATAGTTGACGCTTCGCGTATCCCACCAGCCCCTGTTGTAAATTAGTAGGCCCGCGCCCCGGACTTACGACTCGCCGTGTGCGCTCTCGCCCGCGGCCGCGACCAAAAAAGTATCCCACCAGCCCATGCAGAAACGATGCCCAGGGAAGTTGAGGCAATCAGGAAAGCGGGGGAGCATGCCGAAGAACAAAGGGCGGGGGAAACCGGTCATCGACCCCAAGGGAAGGAGGCTGGAGGAGGAATCGCCGTCGTTGGAGGAAGAAGAGAAGGAGGAGGAGGAGGAGGAGGAGAAGGATGAGGAGAAGGAGGAGGAACAGGAGAAGCAGGAGGAGCAGGAGAAGCAGGAGGAGCAAGAGCAGGAGGATAATGAGGAGGAGGAGATGGAGTAGGGCGAGGACGGTACGACGAGAAGCAGGAGAAAGAGGAGCAGGAGGAGGAGTAGTAGGAGGAGGAGGAGGAGGAGGAAGAGGAAGAGGAGGAGGAGGAGGAGGAGGAGGAGGAGGAGGAGGAGAAGGAGGAGGAGGGGGAGGGGGAGGAGAGAGGAGAGAGGAGGAGGAATAGATGGATGAGGAAGAGGAAGAGGACGGCGAACATAAGAGCCAGAAGGTTCTTGAATGCCTCGCGGAGTCTCCTCGGATGTGTTTTGGGAGGCTTTTGGGGGCCTATCGGAGCGTCTGAGGGACATCTTGGCGGGCCCAGGGCCGTCTTTTAGAGTCTTGGGTGCCTCGGGGATCTTCTTGACGCTTCTTGGGGGTCTCTTGGAAGCCTCTTGGAGGCCTCTTGGAGGCCTCTTGGGCTCCTCTTAGGGCTGTCTGGGCGCCTCTTGTGACCCTCTTGGGGCACTCTTGGGGGCTTCAGGGGCGCTCTTGGGGCCACCTTGAAGAACAGCGATCAAGACATATGAAAGCTTCAATTAGCCTCCCCCCTCGGGAGCCCCAAACATCGCCTTTGGGGGCGCTCTTGGGCGTTCGTGGGGGCGTCTTGGAGCTCTCTTGAGCCTCTCTTGGGGCCCTCTTGGGCCATCTTGCAGCCATATTTAGGCCTCGGATGGCCATTGGGAGCGAAAAGGCGAGAATGCAACACACATTGATTTTCCCAAGGTTTTGGACGGATGTGGGCCTGTTCGGGGCCTCCTTGGGGAGCTCTTTGACCACTTGGAGCTGTCTTGGGGCCTGTTGGAGCATCTTGGAAATCATCTTGAGCGATCTTGCGCTATCTTGAACCATCTTGGAGGCCATCTTGGGCTCTCTGAGGCCGTCTTGGAACCATCCTGGGCGAACACATACCCTCTGACACCTCGCGACCGCCCCCGTCCAGGTCAAGGAGGAAGCTACCCACCCACCCGCAAGCCGTGTTGCCCACTCCCACCCGCCCTCCCAACACATACGCAACACGCAGATGTCAGCATATCGCGTAATAACGCCGCAGACGCCACGGGTTTGGAAGCCTCTTGGCCCCAGCTTTGAGCTTTCTTGGCCAATTTTGGAGCCATTTGGCAGGATTCGAAAGCCCATCGGAAACGATAAGGCGAAAAGGCAGCAGCCACTGATGTGTCAAACCAGTCGGTCGACCACCTGCGCCCAGAGGGCAGGTGGGATCTGATGGCGCCCCCGCCGTCCTTGCGAAATACCCATGCAAAATGGTCGCGGAGCGGCCGCGCGCGCTCCAAATTTGGAGGTCGAGTGCGTCTTGTATTGTTGCGGACAGGGATGGTGGGTGGCCCTCATGAGGTCATCATGGTTCCTGGTTGGCTGCCGGCCGGGTAGAGGAGGGGCTGAATATCCATGGGGAACAGTGATAAACCCTTCCCCGAAGGGGAAGAAGGGGGTTGGAAGAGGAGCCTCCCTAAATCACCTTCGCCCAGAGGGCTGGTGTGTTTCCAAACGCCACGGACTTTTGTAGGTCGCTGGCCTTCCTGGATGGCCTCCTGGCCTTTCTCGTGGATATCTTGGAAGTCTAGTGAAGCTCCTTTGGTGTCTTCTTGAGGGCTGTTGGGTGCCTGAGGCAGTGTTGGACCATCTTGGCGACCTCGGCGGCCTTCATGGATCGTACTGGAAGCCTCGGAGACCCGCAGGGAAGCGCCAGGCAGGAGAGCCTCGGGAGGTGGGGGAGTGGGATGCGCACGCGTCCGGGCTACCAGAGGAACCGCCTGAGCCCCCGTGTTTCGGAGGACCCACCAGGGGCGAAAGACGGGACGCCCCCCAGCTCCTTACCAGGTTCGGGGTTCTCGAGCCCGCTAGCCAGCTAGACGCCTAAGGAGGCGATCAGGGCTAGCCGTGTTTGGGCTGTTACGGGTGTTCGCCATCGACGAACGTTCCCAATGTGCAAAGCGTAGCATAGCATGCGTGGGCATTGCAAGGGGGGAGGGTGGTTCAGATTATTTTCAGAGCCCGTACCAAGACAGCACTTGGCAATCTACCACGCCGCCACGTGCCAGGGGGCGCCACGGTTGTAGTTTTCTTTGGGTTTCGTTTGGCCCTTGGAAGCGATGGTTAAAGAAAGCGCCAGGGCCGGGAGAGGAAGAGGAGGCGGGGGAGATGGAGGAGGAGGGATAACTACGACGGGACAGCGAAGGAGATGTATTAGGAGGAAGGTGGACATGGAGAGGACGTGTAGGATGAGAGAGAGGGGGAGTGAAAGAGAGAAAAAGAGAGAGAGAGAGAGAGAAACAAACAAAAAGTGACAAACTATATAAAGAGAGAGAGAGAGAGACATAACAACAACAAAACAACAGAGAGGAAGCGAGGGAGAGAGCGAGAGAGAGAGAGAGAAGAGGAGGTGCGGGTTTCTCTTTAACTTCTGTACACATCTACAGATATACACATTGATCTAAGAAGCCTACGGCGAATCACCGCATGTGGCGGAGCGTTGTGGCAAAAGCTCTGCCAAGCTATCTGACCATATGTTCCCCCAGCCGCTTTGGAAACCCTTCTGTGAACACTGTGGGGAGGATGGAGAAGGAGGAGGAGGAGGAGGAGGAGGAGGAGGAAGAGGAGGAGCAGGAAGAGGAGGAGGAGGAGAAGGCATCTTGGGAGAATCTAGGGGGAGCTTCCTGTGAGCCTCTTGCAGGCATCTTGGGGCCCTCCTTGTTCTCTTCGGGGCCTTCGGGGGCTTTAGGGGGGCCTCTTTGGCCATCTTAGGGCGTTCCTGGCCCGTCTGACGCCGTCGGAAGCCGTCTTGGGGGACTCTGAAGGCTGTCATGAGGCCATCTCGGAGGCCTCGTGGGCGATTTTGGGGCGAGTTTGGGGGCCTCTTGCGCGGTCGGCCTCGGGCTGTCGGAAGGCCGAAAATAAACAAATGCTAAAGTCTTGATTGTCATACTATATACAAGAAAATCAATGATTTTGACCTCTTCGGGCCTTCTTGGCTCCTTGGGGGCCTCTTGGGCCGTCTTGGAGGCCTCTTGGGGGCCTCTTGCGGCCGTCTCGGGCCATCTTGGGCTGTCTTGGTGGCTTCCTGGGCGGACTTGGAGAAATCTTGTGCCCTCTGGGGCCTTCTTGGAGGCCATATTGAACCATTTTGGGCTAAGTTAGAGGCCATATAGGGCCATCTTGGCCGTCTCTTGGCCGTCTTGGACGCCATCCACGGACCGGAAACCCACGACCTGCACACTTCCGGCGGCTTTCCGGTTGGCCGATGGCATGCGCCGAAGCCCCAGGGGGAGTTTTTTGGGAAAAGAGCCCTAATCAAGCCGTAAAGGATCTAGCACGCCAGGCACCCATGCGGTAAATCAACAGGGGGCGGCAGATCGAATGGCTTTCGGCGCATCCCATCGCCGTGCCTTAGTCGTGGGTATGAAGACTATTGGATGTTCGTTGGGATCTCGTGGGGACCTCTCCGGGGCCCTGTGCCTCTTGGGGCCTTTCTGGGGCATCTTGGGGGCCTCTTGGGGCCTCTTGGGGGCCTCTTGAGGGTATCTTGGGGCCTCTTCGGCGCCTTTTGGGGCCTCCTGGGGGCGGAAGGCTTGGATTTCCGGTTCGTCTTCCCTCTCTTGAGCTCCTTTTTTGGGCTCCTTGGCCGTCTTGGGCGTCTCTTGGGCCGTCTTGGGGCCCTCTTGGAGGCCTCCTTCGCCGTTTTGGGATGGTCGTGGGGGCCTCCTTGGGCCGTCGTGGAGCGTCGGAAAGCCGAAAAGGCGAGAACGCCCAAATCCTACAAAAACAATCGGATAATCAGCGACTTGTGCCTCTTAGGGCCCTCGTAGGAGGCCTTTTTGAAACCTCTTGTGGCGTCTTGGGGTCCTCGTGGGCCATCCTGGAGGCCATCTTGGGCGTCTTGAAGGCATCGTTCGGCGACTCGGGGTCATCCTGGACTCATGGGAGGGTTCGGGAGGTCGCTTCTGGGGGGCACATCGTCCAGAGAAGGCACAGGAAACACTTCAGAACTCACGGGAGCCAGCTCCGACAGGCTTGGGAAACGATTGGTCCGAGCCTTTAAAGACTCACCATCGTCGCTGCAGCAGCAGCACAGCGTCTACCTCTCAGTTCTACACGATCCTTGGGGCACTCCACGTCGTGCTAGAGGCACGGTGAAGGATAAATGTGTATACGTAAATGTATGTGTTACAAGTATGTATGTGCATGTATACTTGTAAAGACGTATTCATATGCATATGTATTTCTCTCTCTATATGTGTATATATAATGTGTGTGTATATATATATATATATATATATATATATCCCTGGGGGGGCAGGCCCAGGGCCCACAAACAGGTGCCCCGACCCCCCCATGGCAGGACGGGGCGGCCGGGAGTCCAAAATCGTCCAGGAGGTCCTCCAGAGGCTCACCAGACGGCCCAAGCGGGCCCCGAGTCCCCGAAAGACCACTCCTGGACGCCCAAGATAAGCCCAAGACGGCCCGAGAGGCCCCACCAAAGCACTCCACGACGATTCAAGACGCCTCTCCACAGTGCTTCAAGTGGCGGACAAATTTTCAATTTTACTGAGGCTTCGGAGAGATGTTGGCCTTCCAGCCTTTTCGGCTGTCCGACGTTCCAAGACGGCCCAATAGGCCCCCAAGAGCGCCCCAAGACGGCCCAAGAGGGCCCCCAGACGGCCCCAGAGGCGCCCAAGACAGCCCAAGAGGGCCCCAAGACGGCCCCAAGATGCGCCCAAGAGGGGGACCACGACTCCAAAATTCAACCCTCCCGCTTGAAGAGTGCCCCAGGAGGCCTCAAGGAGCCCCCAAGAGGCCCCAGGAGGCCCCCGAGAGGCACCCAGGAGGCCCAAACGAGGCCTCAAGATGCCACAAAACAGCCCCGAGGAGGCCCCACAACGGTTCCAAAACGGCTACCGAGAAGTTGCGAAATTGCTTTCACGACGTCCCCGACAGGCCAACCACGAGATCCAAACCAACACCCATGAGGCTTCTGACCCACCACCTAGGACACCCGCCGCCCGCCCGCCGTCCGCGTAGCACGCACCACTCTGTACTCAACAGCTTCAGTCTCCAAGACAACACCCTGTAGTCAACAGCCCCCGTCTTCAAAACAACACCCTGTAGTTACTCAACAAGCTCCCGCTGCAAGAGAGCACCCACCCTTAAGGAATTCATTCAAGTCCCGACCCGCCCGCCCGCCCGCCCGCCACCCGCCCGCCCGCCCGCCGCCCGCCCGGCCGCTCGCCCGCTTTCCGCGTAGCACGCGCCACCCTTCACTCAACAGCCTCCGCCTCCAAGACAACACCTAGCATTCAACAGCTCCACTCCCAAACACGCCACGACACGCCAAGAGGGCCCGAAAGATTGCCAAGACAGCCCCAAGAGGCCCCGGACACGCCGGAGATGGCCTCAGGACGGCAGACGTCGCCGCCAAAACGCCCCAAGAGCGCCTCCAGAGGCCCCTCCAAAGGGCCCCGCATTTTTGCGCTCTCGCATGTTCCGCCTCCCCACGGTCCCGGACGGCGTCAGAGGCCCTTCAGATCGCTCCAAGATGGCCGAAGAGGCCCCCAAGAAAGACCAGAGACGGCCCAGGAGGCCCCCCAGATAATTCAAGAGGGCTTCGAGAGCGCCCCAAGAGAGCCCCAAGAGCGACCCAAGAGGGCCCGAAGAGCGCGACATTTCAAGGTCTCCGGCCTGAGAGGCTCCTAGGACGCCCCCAGAGGCCATCAAGAGGCTCCCAAGAAGCCCCGTGAGGCTTCCAAGAGGCCCCCCGGAAGCCCCAATAAGCCGCCAAGGGGCCCCCAGGGAAGCCCCCTGCGGGCTCCCAAGAGACCTCGGTAAATCGTATTTCCCAGAGTTTTCCGGGAACATGATTCCTTGGGCTTCCGCCCACCGCCCCAACCATGTTTCCAATAGGCTTGCCGACACGGCCAAAAAGGGCCCCTCGGTAAGCCCCCAGAGGCCCCCCTCTTTAAGAGAGCCGAACAAATCATGCTCCCGGAAAGCTTCCCGGGAACATGATTCTCGGGTTGCCGCCCTCTCCCAAAACCATGTTCCCTAGACGCCTGCCAGGATCAACAACCGAGAGTCCCAAGCAGCGCTACCTGCCGCCACGCTCGGAAACGCGTCAGGCCCCGAGGCCTCCGGAGGCGCCCAACGACACCCCAACAAATCATGTTAAAGTCTTACGGCCAGTGCCGCCGACATTGAAGGAGGACGGTCCAGGACACCCAGAAAACTTCCAAACAGGCTTCCAAGAGGGCGCCGAGACAGCCCAGGGCCGCCCCCAGACGGCCCAAGAAAGCCCCAACACACACGAAAAGGGTCGCAAGAGGCCAAACGAGGACATATCGTTCGAACACGCCCAAGCTGGCCTCCGGACGGCCCACAAGGCTTCCAAAACGGCCCAAAGGGACGCCAAAATCATTGATTGTCCTTAGGTTCTGATGGATTTCAAACACCTAATGTCGCCAACAGGCCCCCACAAGGGCGCCGAGACGGCCCAGGGACGCCCTGCCGCGGGCACGAGGCGGGGCCCTGGACGGGGCCCTCGCACCGGGGGGCCCGGGGGCCCTGCCGTGGCGCTGGGGGCCTTGTAAAGTCGCCCGAAGACGGCCCTGGATTGCCAGAAATGGCGTTTCCAGATAGCTACAACGACCAATGACCGCCCGAGATCACCCCAGAATTGGTCCCGGACTGTCCAAGCGGCCTCCAAGACGGCCCAAGAGGTCTCCAAGATGGCTCCCAAGGAGCCCCAGGAGGCACAACTTTTGATGAATTTTCGAGTTCTCGCCTTTTGAGTTTCCTGACGCTCCACGACGGCCCAAGAGGCTTCAATTTCCGCTCCAAGGCATCCCCAGAGGTTTCGAAGACGGTCACAAGACAGCCCACGGGGGTCCCAAGACGGCGCCCCGCCCGCCCGCCCGCCCGCCACCCGCCCGCCCGCCCGCCCGCCCGGCCGCTCGCCAGCCTTCCGTGTAGCACGCGCCATCCTGCACTCAACAGCCTCCGCCTCCAAGACAACATCTAGCATTCAACAGCCCCCAGGGCTCCCGGGACTGCCCGGGCCCGCTCCCAAACACGCCACGACACGCCAAGAGGGCCCGAAAGATTGCCAAGACAGCCCCCAGAGGCCCCAGACACGCCGAAGATGGCCTCAGGACGGCCGACGACGCCGCCAAAACGCCCCAAGAGCGCCTCCAGAGGCCCCTCCAAAGGGCCCCGCATTTTTGCGCTCTCGCATGTTCCGCCTCCCCACGGTCCCGGACGGCGTCAGAGGCCCTTCAGATCGCTCCAAGACGGCCGAAGTGGCCCCCAAGAAAGACCAGAGACGGCCCAGGAGGCTCCCCAGATAATTCAAGAGGGCCTCGAGAGCGCCCCAAGAGAGCCCCACGAGCGACCCAAGAGGGCCCGAAGAGCGCGACATTTCAAGGTCTCCGGCCTGAGGCTCCTATTTCGCCCCCAGAGGCCATCAAGAGGCTCCCAAGAAGCCCCGTGAGGCTCCCAAGAAGCCCCCCGGAAGCCCCAATAAGCTCCCAAGGGGCCCCCAGGGAAGCCCCCTGCGGGCCCCCAAGAGACCTCGGTAAATCGTATTTCCCAGAGCTTTCCGGGAACATGATTCCTTGGGCTTCCGCCCACCGCCCCAACCATGTTTCCAATAGGCTTGCCGACAAGGCCAAAAAGGGCCCCTCGGTAAGCCCCCAGAGGCCCCCTCTTAAGAGAGCCGAACAAATCATGCTCCCGGAAAGCTTCCCGGGAACATGATTCTCGGGTTGCCGCCCTCTCCCAAAACCATGTTCCCTAGACGCCTGCCAGGATCAACAACCAAGAGTCCCAAGCAGCGCTACCTGCCGCCACGCTCGGAAACGCGTCAGGCCCCGAGGCCTCCGGAGGCGCCCAACGACACCCCAACAAATCATGTTCCCAGGAAGTCTTACGGCCAGTGCCGCCGACATTGAAGGAGGACGGTCCAGGACACCCAGAAATCTTCCAAACAGGCTTCCAAGAGGGCGCCGAGACAGCCCAGGGCCGCCCCCAGATGGCCCAAGAAAGCCCCAACACACACGAAAAGGATCGCAAGAGGCCCCAAGAGGCCCCGAAACGAGGACATATCGTTCGAACACGCCCAAGCTGGCCTCCGGACGGCCCACAAGGCTTCCAAAACGGCCCAAAGGGGCGCCAAAATCATTGATTGTCCGTAGGTTTCTGATGGCTTTCAGACACCTAATGTCGCCAACAGGCCCCCACAAAGGCGCCGAGACGGCCCAGGGACGCCCTGCCGCGGGCACCAGGCGGGGCCCGGGACGGGGCCCTCGCACTGGGGGGCCCGGGGGCCCTGCCGTGGCGCTGGGGGCCTTGTAAGTCGCCCGAAGACGGCCCTGGATTGCCAGAAATGGCGTTTTCAGACAACGAAAACGACCAATGACCGCCCGAGCTCACCCCAGAATTGGTCCCTGACTGTCCAAGAGGCCTCCAAGACGCCCCAAGAGGTCTCCAAGATAGCTCCCAAGGCGCCCCAGAAGGCACGACTACTTTATTTTCCTTCGGTGTTTGATCGATTTTCGAGTTCTCGCCTTTTGAGTTTCCTGACGCTCCACGACGGCCCAAGAGGCTTCAATTTCCGCTCGAAGGCATCCCCAGAGGCCTCGAAGACGGTAACAAGACAGCCCACGGGGGTCCCAAGACGTCGCCAGAGGCGCCCAAGGCGGCCCGAGAAGGCCCCAAGACGGCTCCAAGATGCAGCCAAGAGGGTTGACACGAACCGAAAATTCGAGTCTTCCACCCCGAGAGGCTCTCAGGAGGCCCCGAGAAACCCCTAACAGGCTCCAAGAGTTCCCAAGAAGCCCCCCAGGGGGGCGAAGAGTATCCAAGAGGCCTCCTACGAAGGCCCCAGGAGGCAAAAATCCATGTCTTGCCATCGGTTGTGGATTGATGTTAGATGTTTCAGCCTTCTGGCGTCCTGACGCTCCAAGACGGCCCAAAAGGCCTCCAAGACCAATCCAAGATAGCCCAAGAGGCCTCCAACAGGGCCCAAGCCAGCCCGAGAGGGCACCAATACGGCCCCAAGGGGGGCCCAAGAGGGGTAAGACGAACCGAATATCCGAGCCTTCCATCCCGAGAGGCTCTCAGGAAGCCCCAGAGGCCCCCAAATGGGACCCAAGAGGCCCTCAAGAAGCTCCCCAGAAGTCCGAAGAGGTTCCAATAAGCATTGTTTTCCCATTGGCTTTTGATGCATTTTAGAGTTCCCAGCCTTTTGGCATCCCGACGCTCCAAGACGGCCCAAGTGGCCCCCAAGACCGCTCCAAGATAGCCGAAGAGGCCTCCAAGAGGGCCCCAAGACGGCCCACGAGGGCCCCAAGACGGTGCCCGAGGCGCCCATGACGGCCCGAGAGGGCCCCAAGAGGGCCCCAAGAGAGCCCCAAGAAGGGGAACGCGAACCCAACAGCAGAGCTTTCCGTCCTAAGAGGCCCACAGGAGGCCCCAAGAGTCCCCAAGTGGTCCGACGAGGCCCCCCAAAGCCCCCCACCAGGCCCCAAAAGGCTCACAGGAGACGTACACGGGGCCCCAAGATAGCCGAACAGCGAGTGCTCTCGATGCATCAAAATTGCTTCATGGAGGCCACGGGAGGCTTCCGGATTGCCCCAGGGCCTCAAGCCGGGCCTCCACGCAGCCACGACGGCCAATTGACTGCTTCAGACTGCAGAACATCACTTTCCGACGACCTGGAGAACCCTGACGATGCCCCCAAGGGACCCCAAGAAGCCTCAAGATGCCCCCCCGAGAAGCACCCGAGAGGTGCCTCCAACAGCCAGTTGAGGAAGCACGGAGAACCCCCCAGAAGCCCTTCAGATGCCCCCACGAAGAACCAAGAGGTTCCCAAGAGGCCCTCAGGAGGCACGACTATGTCGCGCGCCTGTGCTTGATAGCGCTGTCCAAGATCTTCTAGCGCGCCCCCGGCCTGGGCTAGAACCTGAGCGCGCGAAGCGCGAGCGATGGTTCTAGTCACTCGAATCTAGTGTATGTACATATATATATATATATGTATATGTATATGTATTTGTGTATATATATATACACATATATATATATATATGTATATATGTATGCGTTGATGTCGGTAGGTCTGTCTGTTGGTCTGCATGTATGTGTGAATGTCTGCATGTACACACACATATATATATATATATATATATTATATATATATATATATATATATATATATATATATATATATGAGTAGGCCCGGGGGGGTGGGCCAAAATCGGTGCCGTCATCCCCCATGGCAGCCCCCCCGAACCTTTGGGGGGTCACATACCCCCTGGGACTGTCCCGGGCCGCGACAGGCCACGCGGGCCGTACGGATGGTCAAGAAAGCCTGAGGAGGCCCCGAAGACGCCCAAGAGCGCCCCAAGAGGGCCCAAGAGGGCCTTCAAGAGGCACAAATCGGCCCATTTCCGTCGTAAAACGTTCATTTTCGGCATACTCGCTGGCTTCGTCTTCACAGTGCCCCAGACGCCCCCGCGGAGCCCCAACACAGCCCAAGAGAGACCCAAGAGGGCCCTAGACGGCCGAAAAGGGTCGGCCTGTGGGGCTCACGGAACCCCCTGAGACGGCCCAACAGGCTTCGAAGCCGGCCCAGGACGCCCCCAAGACGGCCTCAGGGAGGCCCAAGAGGGCCTCGTTTGAAATCATGTTCCCGGAAGCCTCTCTGGGAACATGATTTCAGGGTTCCGAGGACCCCCGAGAGCCCACAAGAGCCTCAGCGAGGCCCCAGAGGGCCCGAGATGGCTTCAAGATGGCCGGAGAGGGCCCCGAGAGGGCCTTCAAGAGGCAGACATCGGCTTGTTTCCTTCGTAAAACGTACATTTTTAGCATATTCACTCACTGGCTTCGTCTTCGCAGTGCCCCAGACACCCCCGAGGAGCCCCAACACAGCCCAAGAGAGACCCAAGAGGGCCCAAGACGGCCCAAAAGGGTCGGCCTGCGGGGCTCACGGAACACCCCAAGACGGCCCAAGAGGCCCCGAAGCCGGCCCAGGAGGCCCCCAACGTGCAAGCAGCCAGGCACAGCTTAGGTAGCAGGGAAAGTACAGCTTAGGTAGCAGAGAAGGGCATGCAGCATATATGCAAATGCAGCAGCGTAGATTTCTCTCCCGGCCCGCAGCCCTAAGGCTCGAGGGCGGGAGGGCGATACAGCCTTGGCCTGAGCACTGGTACTGAAAACAATCTCTTGCACACCATCCTTTGCACACCATCGGAATCCATACTCTTGATTCTCGTTCTTGATGTTCGGGGGTGGGGGTGGTTTGCGAGACATCTTAGGGGGAAGGGACCCCCGAACGGGTTATGAGCCCAACGCTGACATTGCCGAATCGGCGGCGATGCGTGGGGAAGTGGAAGTAGCTTTGAGACAAGAAGCACGGGCTTTGAACGTGAGGGCAGAGAGCGCTGAGGAACTGTTGGCCGTAATCCGGACCAGCAGGGGTCGTTCTCTCATACTGGAACACGGTCGGTTCATTTTGGCCTTGTCTGAATTGTCCAACCCGGACTCCGGGAGAGCAAGTGAGTTGGCATTGCGGGGGCAAGCCGGAAGTCGACTTGCGACACAGAGACCCTTCTTGTAGAACAAGCGCGCGGCGTGCAGCGAAATGGCACGTCAGGTGGTATCGCTTCGTGGCGAATTGGCCGCGGAGGAGGCACAACACCGAGCGATGCAAGACGCATCTATGGCCACTCCTCTCTCCACTCCTCCACGGGCTCGCGAAATTGACATTGACATGCTACGTGCCGAGTTGGCACAACAAAGCGTGCAGTTGCAATCGGTCACAGCAATCACGAACTTGCTAGCGACAGAACTTGCAGAGGAAAAAGCTGTAAACCAACGGCTCGAGGAAACGGAGAGAGCCGCAAACCAGCGGCTAGAACAGGCCAGGGGCAGCACAGACCACAACGAGGACACTCACGCCATGCTTCGGCGAGCAGCCGAGATACAGCTTAGGCACCAAGAGTTCGTAGCGCAAGAAGAGGCCGAGCGAGCCGCTCGGGACGCAGCGTCTGCAACGACAGTCGCGAACACCACTGCCATCAAAGGCGCAGATATCAAAGAGCTTCCCAAAGTGACGGAGGATACTCTTGGCGTCACACCAGCAGCAGATAGGCTCACGAAAATAATCGATGGAATGCACGAGGCCGGGTCGAACGTAGCAGCGATGTTCCCAGCTGACCAGGCCGGTAAACTCTACTGGCAAGCGGCGCTGGATCATGCGATGGATCAGCATTTGTTGTTTTGCGCTGCGTCTCGGTCGTGCACTCCGTGGTCGTACACCACAAGGCCGATTCCAGTCGAAGAGTTGCCAATCGAATCCAGACTGTCGCCTCTAGTGTTGGCCGCCCTGCCACAGGGTTTGCGCGCGCGGGCAATCAGCAACGACAGGGGCACCAGCATGACAACGGACTACTTGCTGATGCTGCTGCTGATGAAGGCGTATCGCGGCACGCACACAGAGCGCACAGAGCTGCTAGGGTCCATCACGGATGTCCCGCAAACGCGGCCGGGCGAGGACGTTGAAGTACGTCTCGAGCAGTGGCGCCGGCTGGTGTCCTACCTGGGTCGCTTTGGCATCGCAGTGCCAGGCTATGGCATCATGGTGACAGCTGCGAACAAAATAGTGTCCGTCTTTGACTCGAACCAGAAGTTCGCCCTGGACCGGGCGTTGTTCGTGCGCCAACACGGCGTAGACTCCATTCGGCCAGACGATGCTGAGTTGTTTGATCAATACGTCGAGTACTTGATCGGCCTAGTGAGGGTTGCCGGAGGAGCTGCCCCGCGCGCCCGCCAACAGGGTCTGAAAGCAACGGGGTCTGAGTCAGACCCAGCCGCACTCGCGGCCGAGGGCGCCGGCAAAGCCGCCGGAAAGCTTTGCTGGTTCTTCTCGTCTGGTCGCGGTTGCGTCAACGGGAAAACGTGCCCAATGAGGCATGGGGACCCGCCGCCGGGAGGGTGCTTCAAGTGTGGTGAACTGGGCCACAAGTCTGCAGACTGTCCTGTAGTTGGGTGTAAGCCTGGCGAACAGCCAAAGCCAAAAAGCTTGCCCGCGAAGAGCGGCAGCGGCTCCCACAGCACGTCGGCAAACCAGCCGGCACCGCAGGGGCAGCACTCCACGGCCCAACCTTCCGAAAGGACAAACACAGCGGACAAGAGCGAAACGGCCAAAGCCACAAAGGCGCAAAAGGCGCAGGAAAAGTACGATGCAAAGCTGACAGAGGCGTTGCAGCGTATCACGGGCGTGCCCAAAGGCGGCACTGCCGTAGTTGCGCCGGCGGAGCCACCCGACTCGGGAGGCAACGGAGCCTTAGTAAAGAGGGCCTTGCAGATCGTCTCTGAGCGGATGCATACTCCAATCGTGGCGGCGAGAGGTCTGCCCGCAGGTGGTCGTTGGACTGTGGACAGCGGCGCTAGCGCTGTGTTCCGCCCGGAGCAACAGAACGAAACTAACCTGAAGCCGGTCCGTGTCGAGTTGGCGATGGGCAAAACGAAGCCCTCGTTCCAGGCGCCGAATGGCGACGTGATCACGGACGGTCCTCCCTTGTACTCCACAGGTGTAGCCGTAAACGAAGCGAAGTTCAGCGTGTTTTGGGGCCCCGAGAAGGGGGTTAAGTTTGCACAGCTCAGCTCTGAACAGGAGCAACAGGTCGCCAACATCATCTCGCAAGGGTCTAAAACCATGGACCCACAAGTTGTTGGAAACGTACCCTACCTGAGCGACGTGCAGGCACAGACGATCACGCGTGAGCGGGCCCAGTTGGCTAAGTCAGCCAGCGTTGAGGGAGGAGGAGAAGGAACACAAGGTGGAGCAGAAGGAACGCAGGAAGGAGGAGCAGCATCTTCGCCCAAGACGGGCGGGGAACTCTCCGGTTTAGAGCTGGCGCTTGCTGCAATTCAGAAGGTGCAGGGGAGCGTGTCCGCGCAGGCAGGCATGCGCATCTGGGGCAAGAAGAAACCATCCGACAACGCACTTGCCCCTAAAACGGGGGCGGGTGACGGATCTAGCAGCGACGCGGGGTTACCGGGCCAAGCGGGCAACTCGCCCTCCCCGGATCCCCCTTCAGCAGGGCCTGCGCTTCAGCCCAAAACCGTGGGCTTCGACGAGCACGACCTCTTACCAGAGTACGACCCTCCTTGCATTCACTGCGTGGAAGCGAACAAGCAAAGTGCCGGTTTCAAGCGCGGCTCTTCCACGAAACAGGAGGATGTAGGTGAGGAGGAGGTTTTTTACACGATGGATGTTTGTCGGCCTTTACCTGCAGCTTCGAATGGGGCCAGATGGAATCTGGTCTTCATGCGTGGAGATGGTGCATTTTTCATCCACCCTTGTGCCACCAAGAAAAACTCTGTGCACCATGGCATACATTACATGCGGACAGAGCTGGACGATCTCAACAAAAAGTTTGTCGTTCACAGCGACAACGAGAATATTTTGAAATCTCCGGACGTTCGCGAGTACATGGTTAAAAATGGAGGCAGGCCACCCCGTTCCGTCCCAGGTAAGCACAACACAAACGCGTTGGCCGAATCGGCCGTCAAACTTGTAGGGCGGGGTTTGCGTTCAGTGCTCTTGCATTCACATGTGTTGCCGAAGTACTGGCACCATGCTGTACGCGCCTGGTGTGCGCACAAAAACGCCAGCATCGGAGTATATCCTCGCATCAACGTAGCCGGTCGGGCTCCTTTTGGCCAACTCGGCCATGCTGTGCTTCCTCCAGAGGTCATGGCAAAGAGCACACTTCGTCCGAAAGCGATCCCGGCAGCGCACGTAGGATACGATCTGTCCACAACTGGAGGCATTCGTATCCTGTTCAGGGATCCAGACACGCACGCTTTCCGTCAAACGGTTTGTTTGTATTCAGACTTTCACCCAACGGACCGCAAAGCGTTCTCCCGTACCACAGACAACCTGAAGGTCACATACGCATTTTGCGAAAGTTTGCCCCCCTTTAGTTAATGGCGAACCTGCCGTTCCACCTTCGGGAGGGGAGGGCCCAAAGGAGTCTGGAGGAGGAACGGGAGGAAACGAGGGGTCGGGAGGAGGTGCAGGAAGGGAAGTCGTTGTGGAAGTCGCCGAATGGCGTCTCCTCAACACCCTCCGCTCGAGCATCTCGAAGCGGCCGTGGTGTGCCAGAAAGCTTGTGTGGCACAGGATGATCATAAATACCCTAGTTGTCCCGCCAAACCCGGCGAGGACGGCCAGAGGCGCCGCGAGCGCGCCCTGAGGTGCACGGTCGTGCGTCAGGCCCTGTTCGGCGGAAAGCGTCTGCCGGAAGATATGGATGCAGCACATGTGAACGTTGGCGCCCCTTCTGTAGACGAAGTGCGTCGGGAGGGGAACGACCTCGAGAAATCCACGGGGGTAAAAGCTTTTGTGGTCTACGCCCCGCCAAAAAAAAACATTGCAGTCACCTGAAGCGCCAAAGTGGCGCGAAACCATCGGTTCATAGTTAGGTGGTTTGTTGGACGAGGGCGTGTTGGTAATGAAACTGGTTGCAGACGTCACGAAGGATGACGATCTGCTTCCAGCACTGCTGTTGCTCACGATCAACAAGGACAGGCGCTACAAGGCGCGCTTGGTTGCACGTGGTAATTTCCAGCGTGTGTCAAATGCTTTCACCCACGCCACTGTAGCAGGAGCCGAAGAGTGGCTGAGCCTGCTTGTCATTGGCTTCCGAATGGGCTGGTCAGCAACACTGTTGCAAATTTCGCAAGCTTTCCTTCAAACAAGCGAAGAGTTTCCCAAGTTGGGAACAAACGCGCCTTATTGAAACCACCTTTTCGGCACAAACACACCACCAGGGCACGTCTTTGAGGTGTTGAAAAGCACATACGGGTTGCGAACGGCACAGTCCCAATGGCAAGTCACGTTAATTGCATTCCTCAATCGGCACGGTTTCAAGTCCTCCCAATACACAGATTGCATTCTCACAGGCACTGTCGGCGGAAAACCGGTCATTGTCATCACATACGTTGACGATTTGATCATTTTTGGCGACAGAGACACCGTGGAGAACACGCTCAAGTTGATTCGTTCCCAGTTCAAGTCTAGTGCGCCTAGATTTCTGGAGGAGCGTAGCCTAGAGAATCCGTGGTGTGTGTTGGGTACTGACATGTACATTACGAACGACTCCAAAACGGAGCGTGTGCTCGTTGTCAGTCAGGAAGCCTACCCTCGTGCCGTGCTGGAAAAGTTTCCCGTCACGACGCCCGTGGCCAGTTTAAACGAAGACCACTTCAAGCATACGTATCTGACGGCCGAAGAGGCCGGGAACCCTCCTCTGAACGCAGGAGACCACCACCAGTTCAGGAGCCAGCTCGGCTCCGTAGCGTACCTAGCGTTGCACACCAGACGCGACGTGGCAGCCCCTGCCGCCATTTTGGCCGAAGGGCAAGCAGCCCCGCGGAAGCGACACCTTGAGGTCGTGGGCGAGTTGCTCGCGTACCTCGCAACGACGGTGCCCCGGCACCTGGAGCTACCCAGCCCACCTCTCACAGGCCCTATTGTGATCAAAGGGCAGGCTGATGCGAATCTGCTCAGCGAGCGCGCGCGGCAAGGCTTATCCGTGCGTGTAGGTGACTCGAAATCCTTAGCAACCACATGTTGTCGTACTCAAAGGCAGACGACCGTGTCGGTGTCCACTGCAGAGTCCGAAATCAAGGGGCTCTCATGGGCAGGGAGGGTTTTGGTAGGATTTGGGGATCTGTTGAAGGAGGTGTTGGGGAGGGTAGGAGTCGAGGTATAGGAGGAGCACGAGCTGGAAGGAGACAGTTCGGCAGCGAATCTGCTCGCCAGGAGGGAGGCGGATCTGAGGAAGATTCGCCACGTTGACCTCGCCGATTTGTGGGTCCGGGAGGCCACCGCCCAGGGTCGAATCAGGGTGACAGATGTGGGCACCGATCTCAACGGGTCAGATGTTCTCACAACGTGCCTGTCCAGAGCTCGCGTGGCTCCAAAGCTTCCTCTGCTGCACCTGCGTGACACCCACCAAGCCCGGATGGCCCGCCATGCCGACAAGCAGAGCAAGGCCGAGGGCTTCTCTGCGATGCGCTCGTGGATCGTAGACAACAGCGAGGACATGGCCAGCAACCTGATGGCTGTCGAGAGCATGTTGCAGCGCGCTGCCATCAGCCAGAAACCTGTCATCACGAAGAGCGGGAAGTCCCTCCTCTTCTCGTATGGCGCCGGCACCACGGTGACGTGGTATCCCGCACAACGTGGGGAAGTTCCGAATCTGGAGCCGTTGGGAGGAGAGCACGGAGTGGATGGTGACCAGGATGGACCCCTACGTGGTGGCGTTCCTACCGGCTCCACCCCCCAGGCCGGCGCTGTCGACGAAGAAGCGGCGGCTCGAGACGAGCACTTCGGGCAGCGCTTCGTCGGCCCCTGCGCCGCCGGCCCCGGCAGCTGTCGGAGGCGCCGTGCTTACGCCGCCGCCCGCAGGGTGCCCTCGCCAGGAGGAGGGCGCGCGTGCTCGCAACGATGGAGAAGAGGACCGGCGCCCCGCGGCAGTGCCCCTACAGGTGTCGACTTTCGAGCAGTATGTTACATGGGTGCAGGCCATATTGTTCGAGTATGAACCTGCCTCGGCAGACGCGGCGGCGGAGACAGTGAGAGGCTACGCAGGCCGTGAGGCCGAGCTGATTGACATGTTGGTAGTGAAGCATATCAGGGAGGACTAGATATAGCCTGCTGTTAGGTCAGACGAGTGGACATAGTGCTGTCTGCTTACTGTATAGCGAACCTGCGTCACAGCTCCGCGGAGGAGCGTGTGAGCAGCCAGGCACAACTTAGGTAGCAGGGAGGGCGCAGCTTAGGTAGCAGAGAAGGGCATGCAGCATATATGCAAACGCAGCAGCGTAGACTTTTTTCCCGGCCCGCAGCCCTAAGGCTCGAGGGCGGGAGGGCGGTGCAGCCTTGGCCCGAGCACTGGTACTGAAAACAATCTCTTGCACACCATCCTTTGTGCACCATCGGGATCCATACTCTTGATTATCGTTCTTGACGTTTGGGGGTGGGGTGGGTGGGGGGGGGGGGCGAGACATATTAGGGGGAAGGGGCCCCCGAACGCCCAAGACGGCCTCAGGGAGGCCCAAGAGGGCCCCGTTCGACATCGTGTTCCCGGAAGCCTCTCCGGGAACATGACTTCCGTTTCCCCAGGGCGCCCAAGAGGCCCACAAGACAGCCTCAGACAGGCCCCGGGGGGCCCGAGATGGCTTCAAGATGGCCGAAGAGGGCCCCGAGAGGGCCTTCAAGAGGCAGACATCGGCTTATTTCCGTTGTAAAGCGTACATTTCCAGTATGTTCGCTGGCTTCGTCTTCACAGTGCCCCAGACGCCCCCGCGGAGCCCCAACGCAGCCCAAGAGAGACCCAAGAGGGCCCAAGACGGCCCAACAAGAGCGCCCCGTGGGGCCCACGGAACCCCCCAAGACGGCCCAAGAGGCCCCGAAGCCGGCCCAGGAGGCCCCCAAGACGGCCCCATGAAGGCCCAAGAGGCATCGTTCGAAATCATGTTCCCAGAAGCCTCTCCGGGAACATGATTTCCGGGTTCCCAGGGCGCCCAAGAGGCCCATAAGACAGCCTCAGCAAGGCCCAAGAGGTCCCGAGATGGCTTCAAGATGGCCGAAGAGGGCCCCGAGAGGGCCTTCGATAAGTAAAAATCAGCCCGTTCCCTTCGTAAAACGTACATTATCAGCATACTCCTTTGCTTCGTCTTCGCAGTGCCCCAGACGCCCAAGAGAGACCCAAGAGGGCCCCAGACGGCCCAAAAAAGGGTCGGCCTGTGGGGCTCACGGACCCCCCCGAGACGGCCCAAGAGGCCCCGAAGCCGGCCCAGGAGGCCCCCGAGACGGCCTCAGGGAGGCCCCCAAGAGAGCCTCGTTCGAAATCATGTTCCCGGAAGCCTCTCCGCGAACATGATTTCCGGGTTCCCAGGACGCCCAAAGATAACCCCCAGAGGCCCCGGACACGCCGAGGATGGCCTCAGGACGGCCGACGACGCCGCCAAAACGCCCCAAGAGGGCCTCCAGAGGCCCCATCCAAAGGGCCCCAGAAGCTGAAAATCATACATTTTCCAATGGTTTTTGAAGCATTCTTGCGCTCTCCCATGTTCCGCCTCCCCACGGTTCTGGACCGCGTCAGAGGCCCTTCAGATCGCTCCAAGACGGCCGAAGAGGCTCCCAAGAAAGCCCAGAGACGGCCCAGGAGGTTCCCCAGATATGCCAAAAAGGGCCTCGAGAGCGCTCCAAGAGAGCCCCAATAGCGACCCAAGAGGGCCCGAAGAGCGCGACATTTCGAGGTCTCCGGCCTGAGAGGTTCCTAGGACGCCCCCGGAGACCATCAAGAGGCTCCCAAGAAGCCCCGTGAGGCTCCCAAAAGGCCCCCCGGAAGCCCCAAGAGGCCCTCCGGGTTGCGGGGGGGCGAGAAGACCCAAGACGGTCCCACGAGGCCCCGAAGACGCCCAAGATGCTTTCAAGACAGCCGACGAGGACTCCAACACGCTCCAAAACGGACTCAAGAGGCTCCCCAAGAGGGCCCTGGAAGGCAAGATTCACTCGTTTCCCGAGTGTTGATTTTGGCGTTCTCGCTTTTCCCGCTTTCCAGCGCTCCCCAGACAACCCAAGTGTGCCCCAAGAGCGCGCCAAGAGAAGGCCCAGAGGGGTCCCGAGGCGGCCCGGGCCCGCCCCGAAACAGGCCACGACAGGCTAATGGAGGTCCCGGGAGGGCCCGAGACGGTCCCAAGAGGCCCCGAAGATGCCCAAGCTGCCCTCAAGACGGCCGACGAGGACTCGAACACGTTCCAGGACGGACTCAGGAGGCTCCCCAAGAGGGCCCTGGGAGGCAAGATCCACTAATTGCCCGATGGTTTTTGAAAGATTTAGGGGTTCTCGCTTTCCCCGCTTCCCAGCGCTCCCTCACGGCCTCGCTCGGAGGCCCTTCAGATCGCTCCAAGACGGGCCAGGAGGCCCCGAAGAGGGCCCCAAGACGGCCCAGGAGGTTCCCCAGACAACCCAATTGTGCCCCAAGAGCTCCCCAAGAGAGGGCCCAGAAGGGGACCGCCAACCGATATTTCGAGGTCTCTGGCCCTAGAGGCCGCCTGTAGGCCCCCGGAGGCCACCAGGAGGCTTCCACGAAGCCCCGTGAGGTGCCCAAGAGGCCCCAAGGAAGTCCCTGGGAAAGGGGGGAGCTTCGACGAGCCCAGGGAAAGGGAGGCGGCAGGGAAAGGGGCAATGACGGCCCAAGAGGCCTCCAAGACCGCCCCAAGACGGCCCAAGAGGCTCCCTCCTGGGCTCCAAGACGGCCCAAGAGAGCCCCAAGAAGGCTCAAGAGGCCCCAAGCCAGCCCATGAAGGCCTTTGGACGGCCCCAAGACGGGGCCCAGAGGGGGTACTACCCGAACGGATATTTCAAGCCTTCGGCCCCAAGACGCCGCCCCCAGGAGGCCCCAGGAAGCCCCCCAAACATCCCCAAGAAGCCCCAAAAGGCCCCTAGGAAGCCCCAAGAGGCCCCGAAGAGGCCCTTGAGAGCCCCCCTCCAGACGCCCTGAGGCACTCATGGCGATCCAGAAGATTCCAGAGAGGAGAGGCGATCGATGAACGGCCGTCCTGACGCGATCTTGGGCCGTCTTCGAGCTCAACGTGCCCCCATCGTGGCCCAACAGGTCCCAGAAACGCCCGAAGAGAGCCCCCCCAGGGTTCCCACGAGACCCTCCAGAAGCAACAAATACCAGGGGACGGGCCCGACCAAGATGGCCCCCTGAGCGCCTCAGAGGCATCTAAGGCTCCCCCAAAAGGCCCCAAGAGGCACCCGAGAGGCGCCCAAGAGAGAAATCCCCAGGAGCCCTCCAATAACGTCCCCCAAAGGCATTCAAACAGACTCCCATCATGGTTTTGCCAGGCTCTTAGGGGTTCTCGGGCATCCCCCCTTAGGCTGCCCTGGGTCCTCTTGGATGCCTTGCGCGACTTCCTGAAGCATTATTCAGCGCCTCCTGAAGCATCCACCAGGAAGCACGCTCCCATATTGTGAACTCCCGTGCGGGAGGATGTCCATCCTCGTCCGATCTTGTGAGGTTGGCTTGGACTGACCTTCGTATCAAGCGCGCGGGAAGCGTGCATGTGGTTCTAGCATGCATCGACAGAGAGAGAGAGAGAGAGAGAGAAAGAGAGAGTGCCAGGGCACACCGGGGGCCCGTGGCCCGGGCCGGTCTGGGGCCTCCCCGAGCCTCCCCCCTCGGTCGTCCAGACCAGTTCCTGAGGCGACCAACAAACGACCAGAGCGCATTGACAGGGCCGAAGACGCCTGAATATTGTTTCAAGACGGCTCAAGAAGTCCCGAAGACGTTATAAGAAGGCTCCAAGATGCGCCCCACCCAAATTGCCGCACTCCGTAGGGAAAACTTACATTTTCACCGATCCGCTTTTGGTGTCCCGACAGCGTCCAAGACGGCCCAAGAGGCCCCCACAATCGTCCCAAGACGGCCCAAGGGGCACCCAAGATGGCCCCAGGACGGCACGAGAGAGCCCCAAGATGATCCAAGATGCGCCCAAGACGGCCCCAAGATGGGTCCAAGGGTGGGAACTCCAACTGACAGCTCGCGCTCGAGGAGCATGCCAAGAGACCCCAAATGTCAGGTATCCAAGGAGCCTCTGGCCCCAAACTCAGGCGCAGTTGCGGTATAGGCCGAGGGCCACAGATAGGCAAGCAAATGGCTTGGTGACGGACCCATCCCTGTGGAGTCTTGTGCAGCGCAGGGCGCGGGTCTCTCTCATGGACTGCGCGCCGCGAGGCAACGCGGACCAAGGGGCTGCTGCGGAACACGCGTGCATGGGCGCGCTGAAGTCGTTGTGGGGCACGATCAGCGTGAAGGGTGTGCATTCGGATGTACCCGCGCGAACACGCTAATTGAGGCCGCAGGTAGAGCTCCTCTGGGCATGACCCGTGCGAGGCGTGCTCCGAAGTGGGCGGGGGGACGCCGTGTGAAGCTGCCCACTGGTGCCATAGGTGGAGCTCCTTCATGGGCATGGTTCGCGTGACGAACCTTGTCTCTGGGCTTGTCGGTTGTGTTCCTTGTGGGCACGATCCGCGTGATGGGGTGTGCCGCAATGGTCAGGGGCGGGGCGCAATGCGAACCCTGCCTCCTGGGGCCGTAGGTGGAGATCCCTGTGGACCACAATCCGTGTGAGAGGTGTGCCTAAGGTGGCGGGGGAGCGGAGTGCGAATCTTGTCTCTGGGGCCGTCCGTGGAATTCTGTGCGGGGCACGATCCGTGTGATAGGTGCGCCCAAGTGAGCGGGGCGACGCTATCAAGACACCCTCGGGGGCCGTAAGTGCAGTCACTTGCAGGGCACCATCCGAATGAGGGGCGTGCAATTATGCGAAGTTTGTCTTTGGGGACGTAGGTGGAGCCCCCTGTGGGGCGCAATCCCTGTGAGGGGTGTGCCGACATGGGCGGGGGGGACGCTAAGCCAAGCCTGTCTCTGGGACCGTCGGTGGAGCTCCCTGAAGGGCAGGATCCGTGTGGCAATACGCATATGTCCACCGTTGCCGAGCATTTTAGACTACAACTAGAGCTTGCTAGAACCTAAACGCGCGAAGCGCGCGCGCGTGGTTCTAGTTGATCTATCGGAGCGTTGCCCCCCCCGCCGCCCCCCGCACATAGTGACAAAAGGGGCCACCCCCCAATACCCACTTTCGCCCCAGGGGTCTGGGGCTCGTTTTCTGAGCACCGGTTTTTATCTTGGTTTCAGTAGTCGTCGAAGTCACACTGTCAACATCCGAACGGCGCTTGGGGGCCGCTCAGATGGTTTGGGCCCTTGGAGGCCCTATTGGATTGGAGGCCCTCTTGGACCTCTCTCAGGGCGCCCTGGGGGCAGTTTTCCGGCCGGCTTGGGCCGCTCGGGCTCCTTCTTGGGTCATTTTGAGACCAATTGGTTGGATTTCAACGCGACCAGAGGCCATTCTGAGGCAGATGAGTCCGCCCGCGGTTTCGGCTGGCTCGACCAGAACACCCCCCTCGAAGCCGGTTGTGCCCGGCTCCCAAGGGAGGGGTGTGGGGAGGGGCAATTATGTCGCGCGCTGGGAAACTCTCAACGGGTCGGCGAATTCCGCAGCTGGCCGCACGGAGCAGCACGTCTCAAGCAGCCATGCATTCCACGTGCCATCGCCGGAACGCTCTTCAGATTCCGTGGCCGCTGCTGTTTTATCCTCAACATGTTTTCAGCAGCGCTAGCAAGTATCATTCAGTTGGTCGCGGTGGTTCGCGATATTGCTTGAAGGTCGACGGGTTGTGACCGAATGAGGGACTACATCCGTCTGAGCGGCCTGACTCACAAGTTTGTGGAGGTTTCCGCTGAAGTCCAGTATTCTTTTTGGGGACCAGCTGACGACGACCTTCCCGTGGGAGACTCTCTCATGTGTTGTGGCCTGGGTGCCCTCCTGAATGGTACTTACACGCAGAAGACGCTTTTCTCACTGCAAGTGCGAGAGTCCATTTCATGGATGAGTTCTATCGCTCAAGAAAGGGTGTTGGCGTGCTGGTTGCCAGGCGGGCAAACGAACATGTGAGGAGGAGGCATAACGCCAAACATGCGGGAATCCTTCGTGCCTGGCAATGGCTTTTCGGCAGCGCGTGTTGGAATTGCCTTCAGGCCCACACAATCTGATATAGAAGTTGACGGTGCGCAGTCCAGAGTTTCGCATACTCCTGTTGAATCGATGTGCAAGCGACAACGCGCAAGCTTGCTTTCCGCTGACGGGTTTGAAGATCGAGAACTCGTCCGAACTTGCGCGTCACGTCTACAAACAAGGCTAGCCGGTTCTCGAGGGGAACATTGGTTCTAGTGCACCAGCCGACATATCGGGCGATGCCAAGGCAACCAAGGAGTCGTCAAGTTGTGAGTAGCCTACACATTGGGACTCCCTGTCGCCCAGGGTCGTTGATGGTTGCCGATGTCCGACGTGACTAGGCGAGGGGAAGAGGACAAGTTTCTAGCAGTGGCGAAGCGTCCTGGCTTGCCTATAGGCCCACCAAAATGCTCTAAGAATTTTGTGTGGTCTGCACGGAAGGTTCTTAGATCATGTCTGATTGAGACTGTCCACACATCGGCTTTTTGTTATAAGAACGTTGCGTTGCTCTTAGAACATGGTGGGGTTATCCTAACATTTCGCGGTAGGCCTATACGAACGCTGGGACGGTCGGTCCTCGCCCAAAAGTTGGCCAACGCCTGCTGTCCCGTTCAAGATGCTGGGACGCTGTGAAGCAGCGATGCCGCCTACAAATCTACACCCACTTGGCGGCAGCCAAACAGCTCCTTAGAGCACAGGAAGGCGATCGTTTTCTGATTCATTGCTTTGCCGATCGGCGCGGACCCCCGGATCCCCCCTCCCCCCCGGTGGAGTAGATCTTGGTTGTTTGCGGCGCCTGCTTCAGGCAAGTGGAGGCTTCCCCATGGGACGCACTGCTGCAAACCGTTGCACTAGGCAGAGGTCAGGAGCCAGACCGCCCCCTTCCTCCCCCCTTCCCAGGGCTCATTTCGACTCCTCCGATTCGATTCCAGTCGATTTCGATGGCTTCCGATTCCGATTTGATTCGGCTTGGAATTCCGATCTGGGCTCCGATTTCTTACTGGAGGCATACCAGCCTGCGGATTTCCGCCGATTCGACTTCTCCCCCAAATCCGCTGCCGATTTCCGCCGATCCGATTCACTTCGATCGCCGATCCGACTTCTCGATTCGATTCTGGGCTCTCCTGCCTTCCGCCCAATGTCGAGACGCCAAGTAAGAAGACGTTCACAAACACGACACGGAGCCTCAGTTGCTTTGAGAAGCTCGTTTTGAAACGCACTACGTGCCGTGTTCAAAACGTCCGTGTGAAGACGCTGCGTGTTGGCTCAGCGTGTTGGCCCACCTTTTGGCGAATGTGTCGCGTCAGACCTACGTGTTCAGTCTACGGTCTGCGTGTTGAGCTCCGTGTCAGTACGCTACGTGTCGCGTGCTGCGCATCGGGGCAGCTAAGCACGGAGAAGAGGTACTGCACGGTGCCACGTTGCACGGGACTGCGCTGGATCATGACCACGGGCCACGGCCACCGGCCACGGGCCACCGACCGCGGGCCACCGACCACCGAGCACGGGCCACGGCCACGGACCACGGTCCGCAGATTCGGGAGCTGGCAAAGCACCCACTCGCCCTCGAGACGAAACACAGGACCCTCACAGACAGGCCGATTACAGTGGAGGCCCACGCCAAGGAACACCCTGCTCGCCTCCAGGGTGCCCTGGGTTTCTTGGGCTTCGATGGTTTTGCAATGGAAAGCGCGACGTCCCCACACCAACAATCAGTGGACGTCCTGTGGTGTCAGGGTTAGGTTTCTTGATGGAGGTTTGTTGCGGATAGGCCCCCCAGTGCCGAAGAAATGCAGGACCCTTGCAAACAAACTAACCGCAACTGTTTTTGACGGATGGCAAGTGGCGTGGCGCTAGGCAAACCAATTTTAGAAAAGAATTGGCAACGCCCGTTGAAACGAGTGATCCAGCGGCAGTCCCACACGTTAGCATTCGGGAAGCTTGTTAGCATTCGGCATTCGGAGGAGAGGGAGGAGGAGGAGGAGGAGGAGGAGGAGGAGGAGGAGGAGGAGGGAAAGGAGGAGGAGGAGGACGACGACGAAGACGAGGAGGAGGAGGAGGAGGTGTTGCTGGAGGACTACGAGAGCGAGAGCGAGGAGGAGGAGCAGGAGGAGGAGGAGGAGGGATCTACGGAAGATGAGAAGAAATCAGATAATGAGAAAGGGAAGCACATTCGAAGATGAGGCAGAGGAGGAAGACGAGAGGAACAGTGGACCGAATCGCGGACCAGGCTGAGGTTTGGGATGCTTCTCCGCGCCATTCCCTTGCACGGCAGGTTCGCGCCGTGCCAACACTACGGGGGCCCCAGCGTTGGCGCTCCAGGCTGAAGCGGCCCCAGAGGCCCAGAATTGGCCGACGGCGAGCTGTCTGTGCCACCGGAGGGCCGCCAGCTTTCCACAGGTCGCTGTCGCGCAGCGTCCTCCTGGTGCTGTACCTGATTGGCTACTGGGCTGCGGCGCAGGAGGGCCGTTGCGGCCGCCCGCTGGGTGGACATGGGGTGCGGTCAGGCACGTGTCTTGCCGTCTCTCGCCGCCCGTTCTGGCCACCACGCCTCGGCGCGACACACTGACCACGCCCTACTCCCCTAAGCGTGAACATCCCGAGCTTTTCCCTGCCTCCCGCCCCCCAAAAGCGGAGCGGCACGCTGCCATTTTGCATGGCATAGCGTGCCGCCGGGGTCGCCGCCGTGACAAGCCAAGCCAAAGCTTTTGACTGTAGGTCGCCTCAACCTCCCTTCCTCCCTATGGTTCTCTCTGTACTCGTCTTCGTCTTCCTCCTCTTTCTCGTCATCCTCTCGTATGTTCCCTTGGGCCTCATCCCTGTCTCCCTCCCTCACTCCCTCTTTCTGTTTCGGGGTCCGCGCCGGTTACCCGCAGCGGGTAAGAAAAAGAAGCACTCAAAGAGGGGCGCGACCGCATGCGAAGAGGGCGGATATCAAGGGTTCGGGGCGCGCCTGCCGAGCTGTGCACGAGCAAGCAAGGACGATCGTCACCGAAGACGTTTACTGCGAGTCACCGCCGCCCCCTGTATCTTGGAAACGCCAGCGGGGGCTTGCCCCTGGGGGCTGTGTTCTTTCGTGCAGCGACAGGGGGGTGGCATTCCCGGGGTTGTCGCACGGTGGGCGCCCGTCGCTGACTCGTCGGCGCCTCGTGCGCACGCACCGGGCACACGTTTCCCGCCACGCCTGCGCAGCACAGCTTGCGCAGCGTGGCTTGCACCACACGGCTTGCACAACATAGCTTGCACCGCACAGCTTCTACCACGTAGCCTGCCCAACATCAATTGGTGTGCAAGGCTCGCACCACATGCCTACCACCACATCTAGGTGTGTGTATATATATATATATAAATTCGTATATGCGTATTGCATGTTCCGCTTTTCTTGTGTGTATGTATATATAGATGCATATTTGACCACGTCGCTTGTTCCGCATGCTTTGCACCACATAGATCACACATCCAGACTGCCACAAAGAACTGCTCGGCTGTCGCGCTGGCAAACATGTAACACGTCGAGAGAAGCACCGGCGACGCTAGTCGATTGCATGTCTCCCCAGCCGTTGGGGAAACATTGGGGGAACACTATTCGGGGGCCCTCTCTGGCCGTTGTGGGGCTGTCTTGGGGTTCTTTTGAAGCCTTCGGGGCCTTCTTCAGCGGGGCCCCCTGTGGCCCACTCAGCCCATCTTGAGGCTCTCCTGGACCGTCTTGGGGGCCTCTCTGAGTTGTTCTGGGGTCATCTTGGGCCTCTTTGGCGAATCTTGGGCCAGCTTCGGCTGCCGCAAGCCCGAAAAGGTGAGAACGCTACAGTTACAGAGTCACCTAGGTCAAATCAATGGCTTGTGCCTCTTGAGGCCCTCCTGGGGGTTCTTTGGGGAATCTTGGGCCGGCTTCGGCTGCCGCAAGTCCGAGAAGGCGAGACCGCTGCACTTACTACACTTACAGAGACACCTAGGTCAAGTCAATGGCTTGTGCCTCTTGAGGCCCTCCTGGGGGTTCTCCCGGAACTCCCTTGGGGTCTCCTGTTGACTTCGTGGGCCGCCGTGAGGCCATTTTGCGCAACCGTGGGAAAAGATTCGGTCCTCTTGCAGCCGTCTTGAGCAATCGTGGGGGGCACTTGGGCCTGCTTTGACGTCCTTGATGGCGACCAGGGCCCTCTTGGAGACCTTCTTAGGGCCATTTTGGATGGAACAGCCGTTGAAGGACCTTCTCTACAGTGGAGGCCAGTCCACAAGAAACCTTTCACACAAAACGACCCCAGGGCGTCCATCGAATTTTGGTGTGGGAACGTCACGCCTTCCATCGCAAAACTGTCGAAACCCAGGGCACCGTGGAGGCAAGCAGGGTGTTTCTTGGCATCGGCCTCCACCGTATGTGCCTCGACGGGTGCTTCTGGGTGGCCGGCGGGCTTGGCCGGCGCCATTGGGAATTCTTGGAAGGGCCACGCAGCATGGCAGGCCGCGGGGGCAGCGGATCCAAGAGATGCCTGCGGCAACCCGCCGCCGCCCCCCGCCTTCTTTGCAAACGCCCAGGTGGCCAAAGCCGTTGGCACGAGGTGATGCCAAGCGATTGGACCGTGTGCTCCCCGAGCTGTTTTTGAAACCTTGGGAAGGCACCTGGGGGAAGAGGAGGAGGAGGAGGAGGAGGAGGAGGAGGAGGAGGAGGAGGAGGAGGATGCTTCCTGGGGGCCTCTTTTGGCCTACTGCGGGATTCCTGTCTTGGGCCGCCCTGGGGACACCTCAGATGCAATACGGAGCCGACCTGGAGGCACGTGGGGCCATCTCGGCCGCCCTGAGGGCCCTCTTGGGGGGTGCCTGGAGCGGGAAAGCTGACGGAGGCCGGTCTGTCCGACTGCCCGGCCGGATCGGCCGAGACCCCACAGGGAGCCTTTTGGAAGGGCGCCTCCCGCCACCGTGCTCGGGTCGTGGACCAGGGGCCTCCCAGGGTGTTCTCGGGAGGCCTCCCAGGGGACCCCCAGGGAGCACGAGGAGGAGGAGGAGGAGGAGGAGGAGGTGTTGCTGGAGCATCCAGGGGCCTCCTCCTAGGGGCCTTCCACAGGGGCGCCTTTCCTGTCTAGATGTTTTTGTGCACCGCACCCTCCCCGCCCCAGTCCGATGCCACCGCCCGGGGCCAGTATACAGAAGCCACGCCCCAGGGATGGAGTTTTGTATCTCAGACCCGCGACCAGGACCCTCGCTCGCCCCCCAGGGTGTTTGGGCATCGTCTGCAATGTTTTCGGGCGGAACCTTTTGGGCGCCCCTGGGGGCTTCGTGGGCGCTTTATGGGGGAGACCCATGGCGGTCGGAGGCCCATCTTGACATGGAGGGTCTCCGAAGACCCTTCGAGTTGCGCCTCTCCTCGGGCCCATCTTGAGGCGCCGTGGGCCCCTCGACCAGACGAGCGAGGAGGAGCTGGTGGACGGCGAGCCCGAGGGAGTGGGAAGGCTCGCCGCCGCCCCGGATCCTGGCCCCCTGGAGGGCCCTGTGGGGGGGGGCCTCTGGAGACGCCCGCGGAGGCGGGAAACCGACCGCACGGCTGCAAAGAGCCCCCCCGTCCGATCCTCGAAGGCTGTGGGGCAGAGCTCAGCAGGAGGGCGGCGGGGGCCCAGGCTTCCCTCTGAGGCCCCTCTGCGTCCGGGCCCGCTCGGCTGCCCAGGGGGCAGCCGCGCGCCGTCTCGATCCCGATGCCATGGGCAGTCCAGCCATCGCGCCCAGAAAGGACGCGCGCCTTCACCCAGGGTGCCCTTTGTGTCCTTGCCTCTGCGGCCCGCCCTTTGCCGTGTTCGCTGGCCTCCCCCTGGGTCAGGGTGCCCCTGCGTCCCTGGGGCGGTGGTCGCCCGCTGCCCAAACAGATCCCAACTTCGGCCTCCGAGGGCCTCGCGTCCTCACCGTCCGTGCCCGATGCACGCTTTCACCGCGGTGGGTCCGCTCGGACGCCGAGTAGGCCAGGGGTCCGCGGAGCGGCCGAGCACGGGCTCGGGCGCCGAGGGGGGCTCTGGAGGGGGCCCACCAGGGGGCGACGGGGCGCGTGGGCAGCAGGACGCTCGGCGTCTCCCCGCCCGCCCTCTTGGATCGCCCGCGGCCTGCCCCAGCGAGCAGCCTCGAGGCGGTCCGGCAGGAAGGCCCGCGCCTCTCCATCCATACTCGCTCCCTCCAGAGCTTAGGAGGAGCGTGTCTCTCTCACTCCTCTCGGCGAGGAGTGAGCTGCCTGTGCTGTGCTGCTGCGGTCCCACCCCCGCCAGGCGTCGCTATGACAATGGTAGGCCCCGAGGGATTGGTAATTACAGACGCCTGGGGCGCAAGCCATGTGGCTACGCGCCCAGGCGAAGGAGGCAGCGGCGAAGGCTGCCCAAAGCACAGACTCACTGTGTGTCTCCTCGGTCCCGCCCATAGGCTCGCAGAGGAAAGAACTCTCCCGGCACGCACCTGGGGCGGAGTGCCTTTCTGAGTTCGACCAGCTCGACTCGTGGCTCAGCCGCGTTGATAGCGTTGATAGCGGGGGGGAGGGGAAGATCGAGGAAGCGCAGCCATGGACGAAGGTGCGTGGCTCAGCGACCTGCCCCGCTTCGATGCCGTATCGGCGCGATCCGTCTCCACATCGGGCGGCGCGGCACTGACTTCGTGCTTCGGGGCGCGCGCTCCCCGATCCATGGATCTGGCGACCACGCGCCAGATCCGCGGGGCCGTAGTCCATGTTGGCGTGTGCCCGAGGGGCGGGGAAGCGGACGTGGAAGAGGGCATCGGCACCGGACCAGACACTGCACAAGCAGATGCAGGTACGCATGCGTATGTATCAATTACGTGCATCCGTTGAGGCGCACCGTAGCCACCCTGAGACCCTGTAGTCTACAAGTCGTCCGACACGCCCTGAATCCAGGCGGAGATAGGAGGCGGCGGAAGAGGAGGAGGAGGAGGAGGAGGAGGAAGAGGTTCTTTGGTTTCATCGGACCCCGCGGCGCCCTTGCTGCGCTCCGCAGGACGACCTCCTGCACCTCTGGGCCCGTGTGGTGGTCCTCGCCGCGGTGTGGCCGGCGTTACTGCACAAGTCGCTGGTTCTCACCGTCTCACTCCCGCGGGGCGCTCGGCACCGGCAATCCGCTCGCGCATCCCCTCAGTATCGCTGAACCGATCCCTATCCCCTATCCTCATCCACATCTCGAGCCCCACCGTGTCGCCACCTCATTTGGGGATATGTCCCTCGAAACCCGAAGAGAGCAGCCTATATCCCCATCCAGGGGGGTAAATCGGCCAGTGGGGCCCAGCCCACGCTGGTGGGGATGGGGATCGGTTGAACGATACTCATCGGCACCCGCAGTCCGCTCGCGCGTCCCCTGCTGCCTGCGGCTCGAGATGGATTGACGATCGGAGGAGGAGAAGACATGATGGGCCTGTTTTCCACCACCACCACCATAAGTTGGAGGGGGAGGGGGTCCTCCTCCTCCTCCTCCTCCTCCTCCTCCTCCTCCTCCTCCTCCTCCTCCTCCTCCTCCTCCTCCTCCCCCTCCAACTTATGGTGGTGGTGGTGGAAAACAGGCCCATCAAGACATCTATGATGCCGCTGCTCGTCCTGGAGAGCCCTCTGAAATCTCGGCGTCGGGAGGTTTTCGCGAGGGGCGTCTTCGCCGTACGTGCATCGGGCCCCAGGACGTTCACAGATCGATCCCGCTTCAAAAGTGTTTTGCAGTTTTTCCGCGTCGTCGCATCTCAGGGTCGTCACCACGGCTGGACCCTCTTGGAAATTCTAGTCCGAATGCGCCGTAGGATCGGGCGAAGAGAACTATTCTTGGCCAGGCTCATCCTGAGCGCAGGGTCGGTGCACATGCCTCCCTGGCCAAGGCAGGAGGGCGTATGCACCGATCCTGCGCTCAGGATGGGAACCGGTGTATGTGCATAGTTTTCTTTCTTCTCCTGGGTGAGATCCAGGAAGTAGCGGCATCGGTGACCCCCCCGAGACTTACGACGGCTCGATGTCTTCGAGTCTCGGGGCCTAGAACTCTCGACCCCCTCCCTGGGAACAACTTTTCGCCCTTTGGGGGGGAGAGGCTCTGAACACAGAGATCCGATGCTCGAGGAAGGGGAAACCACCCCGACCCCCACAATTGGCGTTTACTAACAGCCCTGGGCGTTTACTATACTGTCCAGTTCGATTTCTTCCTAGGGTGCGCTTACTGAACTGCTTCGCTTGTCGGGGTGCTGCTTATGAGGGAGGTTTTTTCTGTTCTAGAAGCATTGATTTGCTCCATGCGCGGGCCCCGAAGTCCCGACCTTTTCCCCTGGGCGTTTTCTTTTTTTTTATCTCCAGTCGTCTTTTGACGGCCCCGAGGCCCGGCGCAGGCGCCCAGAGGCCGAACACGGCGAAAGACCTCCAAATTGAGTCGTTCAACGCGTTGGAGGCCCAGGAAGGTCTGCAGTCAACCCGCACACAGTGAGGCTGAGCAATTTTCTGAGTTTGCCCGTGCATCCTTCCCCTTCGGCCCATCCTTGGCCGCGTTCGCTGGCCGCGCCCCGCTTGCAGAGTGCCGACATGGCCTTCCAAAGCCCTTGCATCCTTATCGTTCGTCCTCACTTGTGACGTTGAAAGCCCGGATAGCGTCGCGGTCTAAGTGCGTAAAAGTTTGTGGGAAACGCTTGAAAGGATGCCCGGAGAGCTTGCAAGCCTAAGAAATAGAGATTCGCAGAAGCTCCCAAAGAGCTTCGAAGGAGCTGCGGGAAGGCTTCCAGCACGCGCAGTGGGAACGAGTAGGAAAACACATCCGGGACACGGTACGATCTCAAGCAAGGCGATGCGAGGATGCCTGCCCAGGAGCCGCGGAGAGGAAGCTGGCGCAGCCCTGCCTGCTGGCCTATTCTCTAACAGCCTTTTTTAGCTCCCACCAGGATCGGGCCAGACGAAAGGGGGGGATAGGGAAAGGGGGGGGTACGAAATCTGCTGCATGCAGCCGGTTTCAGCCCCACCGAGGGGCCCATTACTCGATACATGGCCGCCTCCGGCGCCAGGAGGCGCCGGGAAAATCAGCTGCGTGAGCTGATTCTCACCCCCCCCCTCCTTTGCTATCCCCCCCTTTTCGCCCGGCCCGAAAGGAGCAGTCCGGGAATCATACAGGCTGGCTGTAAGATGCAGACGCAGCGAAGACCAGACATCCGCACGCCCCCGGACGCCTGGACCTTCCCGCCCGGCGGTGGCTCTCCCTCGCCTGCTGCTCCTGCCGACCCCCCGCCCCTGCGCCCCCCCCCCCCCCCCCTTCCAGGGGCAACGTTCGTCAGGAGCGACAGAAACACACAGACACAAAGGATCGTCAATCCTCAGGAACCCATGGAACGTATAGGAAGTGGAGAGGAGGACGACAGTCCAGAACAGATGGGAAAATATACCGGATCCTGGGATTTGTGTTTGTTTATTGGAGAGGCCTGACGGCCAGTGCCGCCGACCCTGCTCGAAGGGGCTAGGAGGGGGAGGAGGAAGCGAAGGAGGAGGAGGAGGAGGAGGAAGAGGAGGAGGACGAGGAGGAGGAGGAGGAGGACAGGGACGAGCACGAGGACGAGGAGGAGGAGGAGGAGGGAGGAGGAGGAGGAGGAGGAGGAGGAGGAGGAGGAGCAGGAGGAGGAGGAGGAGGAATAGGAGGAGGAGGAGGAGGAGGAGCAGGAGGAGGAGGAGGAAGAGGAGGAGGAGGAGGAGGAGGTGGAAGAGGACGAGAACCTCCTCGCGACGCCCTCCGGGCTTTCTCGAAGACTGACAGGGGAGTTGGATCTGGTGGGGGGGGGGCCCGGGCCCCCCCAGGACCCCCCCGATACCCCCCCGGGACCACCTAGGGTCCGGCTCCCAACCCCCCCCCGCACCGGGGAAGGGAAAAGGGAAGGGGCTTCACTTCGAAGTATTGACGACGTTCAATCAAATGCTTGGCACGGCATGTGCGAGGAAGAGGACTCTGCTGACGGAGAGCGGGAGAACGGTGAGTGGAAGCTGGATGCGGCTTGAGAAAGTCGAGCAGGACAGATAGCACGACGCGAACGGAGAAACCCCTCACACACGCCGACAGGGTCGGCGGATTTGGGTGTCCCTGGGCCCCTTCAGTCGAGCGGGTGGGGGGAACAGGCCCAGAGGGGGTTCTGTAGCACGTAATGGGAGCCTCACGTACCTTCGCGATTCCGTCTTTGGAGTGCAGTGGCGTCAACTAGCGTTTGGTAATCGATGAGATACCGCCGATTCGGCGTCGATTGTCGTCGGTTCCGCGTCAGCTAGCATCCACTGGCGCCGAATCGTAAGAGCCAGCAAGATGGCACGGGAGGCTCTCGTGAGATGTCGCAGAAGCACGCATCGACCCCCAATCGCCCAGATGATCGCCTCTATGAGCCCGATGGCCCACCCAATCCAGGAGCGCGCGGTTTCACTGTCGGGGGCCATGTCCGATCCGCTGGCGATGTATGGCAGATTCCAGCTCGATGCTTCCCCCCCTGAGCATGCCACCCCATAGCCCTGCCCATCGACCCCCACATCCCCGCACTTTCCCGCAGTCGGTTGGAAGCAGCTTGGAGGCCAACGCTCACGCTGTCAGGTATGAGGCTTTCGCCGAGCACCATGGGCCTCGCCTTGGTCCCCCTTCTCCGCCGGCGCTCTGCTTGGCAGAAAAGGAGGATCAAAATGCCGCGGGTAGCCTCACCCCTGACGGCGCCGCAGCTCCCGCAAAGGGAGGGAGTATAGGATCGGTGGTTCAACTATGGGGTTCTGATGGATGGGGACCTAAGTTCCTGATGTTCCACCCTACCTTAGCCTTGACCACGAGAAAGAAATTCGTGCACCTAGAAGGTACCGAAACTGGAGGGTTTTCACGTGTCGGGCCCTGGGAGGCGGTACTCGTTCGATACTGATTCGATACTTGTCTGGGTGTTCGAAATTATTTCCGGGATGTGGTCCTTAAGTACGATGGGAGCAACATGGCAACATGAACCTAAGATTGGGGATAGATCGAATGATGGATTTATTTTGTTCGAGGCACCTCGTCGTTGGGACCCCATCCCTCAGGACATCTTTGAACCACCGAAAGGAGAACTGGGGGTGGGACAGGCCGCAACACCAGGAGCCCGGAGCTGGCCGCTGCCCCCGGGGGACGCACTGGGCGGGACGCGGGACCCTTGCCGAGGCTGGCACTGGAGACGCCTCCCCCTTCTGCATTCCTTTTTCGCCATACGTATGTATGTGTATATATATTTAGCTCTTCCCGTGAAGAGGGAGCTCGGAGGGAGGGTGGATTACAAACGTCGTTGATGAGTCTTGGGTTTACACTGGCCCTCCTCCTGCTCATCCTCCTCTTCTTCTTTCTCCTCCTTCGAAGATCCTCCTCCTTCGAAGATCCTCCTCCTCTTCATCCTCCTCGAATTACTCCTCCTCCGAATTAGAAGGAGCAGAACCTCCTCAGGAGCCTTCTCGTGCCGGTCCTGAGGACTCCTGCTCCCCTGCCCCTCGAACTCCGCGCTTCTCCGCGCCGCCCTCAGCACCGCCCCCCACCGGCCCGCTCTTCCAGTTTCGGGGAGGCTTCTGCTTCTCCTCGAGCCCCGCGCTCTCCCCGCGCCGCCCTCGGCAACGCCCCCGTTCGCGGGCCTCGCACGAGCCTTGGCGCGGACCTCGCACGCCGCGGAGAGAGAGGAGGCACCCAGGCTTGATTCAAGCTGTACGCGCCCTGGGCGTTTTTGGCGTCCGCTGTCAGGTTGGCATATTGGAATTCGCTGGCCCCCGCGCTTCCAAGTCTCAAAACAACAATTTGATACGGCAGTTGTGGTGATACGCCACGTTGTTTGACCAGTTCCAGGTCTGTTGCCAAACGTGTTCAGCCTGCGCGGGTACTCACTACTACAAGTGCGACCACCATTACGGCGAGTACCACAACTACGAGTACGACTGCTGTCATGGCTTCTGCTGTTGCTATTTTTACTCTATGACGATTGGACTGCGACTTACTACTACGATTACAACATCAGCTACTACTACTACTACTACTACTACTACTACCACTACTACTACTACTACTACTACTACTACTACTACTACTACTACTACGACCACTACTACTACTACTACTACTACTACTACTACTACTACTACTACTACTACTACTACTACTACTACGAGGGTCACACCTGACTTATGGCCGGTGAGGTTTGGGTTTGGGTTTGGGTTTTGGTTTGGGTTTGGGTGTGTGTTTTTTTTGTTTCCTATTGGAAACCGATTGTTTTAAGTAGTTTTCTATTGAAAACCAATGGTTTGGCTTCGTTTTCTATTGAACACCTATGGTTTTACTTAGTTTTCTACTGGGAACCAATGGTTCTAGTTAGTATTCGATTGGGGACTAATGGTTTTTATTAGTTTTCTATAGGGAACCAATGGCTTTTTGTTAGCTTTCTATTGGGAACCAATTATTTTAAATTAGTTTTCTATTGGAAACCAATGGTTGTTAGTAGTTTTCTATTGGGGGGCAATGGTTTCAATTAGTTTTCTATTCGAAACCAATGGTTTCAATTAGTTCTCTATTGGAAAGCAATTGTTTCTATTAGTTCTCCATTGGGAACCAATGGTTTTTATTTGTTTCCTATTTGAAGCCAATTGTTTTCATTAGTTTCCTGTTGGAAACCAATAGTTTTGGTTAGTTTTCTATTGGGAACCAATGGTTTTAATCAGTTTCCCATTGGAATCCAAGGATTCCTGGAGACTTCCTCAGGATTCCTTGAGACTTCCTTAGGATTCCTGGAGGCTTCCTGAGGATTCTTGTAGAATTCCTTAGGAATCCTTGCGAATTCCTTGGGATTCCTGAAGAATTCCTATGGAATCTCAAGGATTCCTTAGGATTCGTCGGGGATTCCTTCAGATTCCTGGAGCCTTCCAAAGATTTCCCTTAGGATTCCTTGACAATCCCTCAGGACTCCTCAGGGATTCCTTGAAATTCCAAATGAATTCCTCGGGATTCCTAAGGAATTCCGTAGGATTCCTTGAGAATTCCGTAGGATTCCGGGGGAATTCCTCAGGTTTCCGGGAGGATTCCTGAAGATTCCTCGAGAATTCCTTAGGATACCTCACAGCGTGACCGCCATAAGTCAAGTGCGAAGGACGCGTAGCTTATATCGGGTTTTCGTACACTTGTATAGAAACCCAACCAAACTACCGGCCATAAACCGGCCGGCCATAGACGACGGGTGACCCTACTACCACCACCACCACCACCACCACCACCACCACCACCACCACCACCACCACTACTACTACTACTACTACTACTACTACTACTACTACTACTACTACTACTACTACTACTACTACCACGACTACGACTACGACTACGACTACGACTACTACTATAGACGACGGGTGACCCTACTACTACTACTACTACTACTACTACTACTTCTACTACTACGACTAACTACTACTACTACTACTACTACACTACTACTACTACTACTACTACTACTACTACTACTACGACTACGACTGCTACTACTACTACTACTACTACTACCACCACTACTACTACTACTACTAAAGTACGGCGAGTAGTACGATTATAAATATTATTACTAATACCATCAGTTCTAATACTACTACCACTACTATTACTACTGTAACGTCTTCGACTACTTCCACTACACATATGAGTAGTACTACTACTAGTACCACTCGTTTTACTACTACCACTACGATTATTATTTTTATTGTGTTACTTCTACGACCATTATAAGATATACTACTGCTAACAATTATACGAACAATAGCATTAACAATAACACTAACACCTAGCCATTCTATGATTGTTGCTACTATTACTCCCACTACTACGACGGCAACTAGTATTACTACTACTACTACTACTACTACTACTACTACTAATATTGCTACTACTACTACTACTACTACTACTACTACTTCTACTACTACTACTACTACTACTACTACTACTACTACGACTACCACTACTACAACTACTACAACTACTACGACTACGCCTAGTACTATTGTTACGACTAGTACTATTACTACCGTTACTACGGTTTTTCTCACAACGTCTACTACTACTACTACTATTACCACGGCTACTACGACTATTACTAGTATTACAACTACCACTACCACTACTACTACTACTACTACTACTACTACTACTACTACTACTACTATTACTACTACTACTACTACTACTACTACTACTACTACTACTACTACTACTACTACTACTACTACTACTACTACTACTAGGAGCCGTCCCCCCTCCCCCTAGCCCCCTGTGCGCGCCACCCATTACTGATTCGTCCCTTCTGTCCGCAGCCCGACCGTAGGACAGTCGAGATTGGTTTTCTGCAAGCCCAGGCCCCCGACGTCATGTTTTTTTTCATAACGTCGACTCCCAGAGGTCTGGATCCCTTCCCCCCAGACCGGTTTTTCGTCCCGACTCGGTTGTTGACGGTCCCGAGGGCTGGCGAGGGCCCCGAACGGCCGAAGATAACAAGAAACCTCCAGTCGTGATTCCCTAATCAGTGCTTGCACTGAAGGGTTCCTAGCGGAAGTTGCAAGATTTGGCGAAAGTTTCCCGCCGATTTTGGTAGCAGGCTGGGTTCTTGGGTTCCTGGTTCTGGGCTCCCGGGTTCCCGGGTTCTTGGTTCCGGGCCGATTTCGGTGCTTTGGGTTTCCGGGCTCCTGGGGTCCCGGTCGATCTCCTTTGAGAAAACCATCCACTGTTTGGGGTTTTTCTTTGGGGCAATTTTTCCACAGCGCGAGGGGTCTTGGAGTGAAGCCGGGCTGCCCCCCCGGGAGCCCAGCGCCACGGGCAGCCGAGGCGCGGCCGCCTCGCGCCGGACGGCTGCTTGCGCGGCCTGTTCACGGCCGACCAGCGGCGGATCGCCACCCTCGTGACGGAGCTGTCGGCGATCGAGGCGATTTGCTGCATGTGGTGCGTCTTTGGGCAACTGGCGCTGCCATATCCGACAGGCCTCGGGCCGATCCGCCAAGGGCGAGACCGAACCGTCAACGAGGAGGAGAAGGAGGAGGAGGAGGAGGAGGAGGAGAAGGAGGGGGAAGAGGAGGAGGAGGTGCGGAGCGAGGGCTCGGGTCGCCGTTGAAAGCGCGGCCTTGTCGTTGGATTCGCCCAGGGCCCCCTGCCAAGGCCCCCCCAGGCGAATCGATCGAGAAGGCTTGGCGTGAGAGCCCAGTGCTTACAGATCGCGACTGTCCCTGGACGCTGAGCGGGGATGGGCCAAATAGTCACAGTGATTTTGGAAGCTTGAACTGCGCGCGCCGCAGCGACAGCAGGCTAAGAGAGAGGAGGCGGGAGAATGGTGCACCACAGCGGCTGCACGTTGGCGGAAGAAGCAGGAGAGAGGCGCAAGCGCTAGATACGCATCCCGACATGCCGCCTCTAGCGACTCCTAGTTTCGTACTTCGTGTTCGAGGATGGGCATAGCATCACGGGGCTTGGACTACCAGCCGGCACCCTCCGAGGAGATTGCGCCCTCAGCGCATTCTCCACGCGGCAATTCGATTGGGGGTTGCTGGGATCTTGCCCATTGACAGGAAAGCCTAGGAGGACTGTGGAATAGGCTGTTGTCCCCCTCCTCCTCTTCCTCATCCTTCTCAGGGTACCTTAACTCCTCCTCCTCCTTCTCCTCCTCCTCCTGGAACCTGGAACCTCGTGGCATGACAGTTCTCCTGAACGTTGCATCCCTCCTCCTCCTCCGCCTCCTCCTCCTCCTCAACAGCCTCTAGAGCGCCCCTGGAGCCCCCCCCCCCTTCAGCCAGCTAAAACGGCTTACGCTGCCTCCCTTCCCCTCCTCCTGATTCTTCCTCCTCCCTTCTCCTCCTCCCAGCGTTCTGTGGCAGAGGAGGAGGAGGACGAGGATCAGAAGCACGAGGCGACTCGACGGATGAGGGGGAGGATCAGGAGCACGAGAAGCGAAGGGCGAGAAGGAGGTGAGGGAAGAGGGGGGTGCAGCAAGAGAGGTCCCCCTTTTTCCCTCGTTTGACAAGCCTGCCCCGGCTCTGAGATTTGTTCTCTGGGCTGCCTTCTGACCCCTCAGTCCGCCGATTGACCAGAAGGGCGGGCGGGCCCTATGCGCTGAGCGGCCTCTGCGGCGCCCGACATATCTTTCGCTCCTCCTCGTCCTCCTTGTCCTCCTCGTCCTCCTTCTCCTCCTCCTCCCTCCTCCTCTTTCTCCTCCTCCTCGTCGGGGTATGCGCAGGGTGCACCACGGACGGGATCCTCGCTCGCCTCACTCATCATCGTCATCATCATCATCATCATAATCATCATCATCATCATCGTCATCATCATCAGCAGCAACATCATCATCATGATCATCAGCAGCAGCATCATCATAATCATCATCATAATGATCATCATTCTCATCGTCCTCATCCTATCCGCATCAGCATCAGCATCCTCATCAGCATCAGCAGCAGCAGCCGCATCGTCATCATCATCATCATCAGCATCAGCATCAGTAGCAGGATCAGCAGCATCAGCAGCAGCAGCACCATCATCATCATCATCATCGTCATCGTCATCGTCATCGTCATCATCCTTCTCATCATTATCAGCATCATCATAATCAGCAGCAGCATTCACATCAGCATTAGCACCATCATCGCCATCACCAGCAGTACCATCAGCTGCATCAACAACAGCACAATCAACATCATCATCATGATCATCACCATCAACAGTAGCGTCAACAGCATTATCATCCTCATCCTCAACATCATCATCCTAATCAGCATCATCAGCAGCATCATCATCATCATTGCCATCATCCTCAACATCAGCATCATCGTCCTCCTCCTTATCATCATAATTGCCAGCAACATGACCTTCATCATCATTATCGTTAGCACCATCGCCAGCATCATCATCACCATCATCAGCCTCATCATCGCCATCATCATGGACCTCATCATGACCATCGTCCTCACCATATCCATCATCATGATCTCCATCATCGTCATCATCACCATCAGCATCATGATCATAGTCATCATCACGATCATAATCATCGTCGTCATCATCATCGGCAGCAGCAGCGGCAGCAGCAGCATCACCAGCAGCAGCACCAGCAGCATCAGCATCAGCACCATAATCAGCATCAGCAACCGCATCAGCTGCAGCTGCAGCTGCAGCAGCATCAGCGTCGTCGTCGTCGTCGTCATCATCATCATCATGCTCCTCAGCGGCAACATTTACACTCCGCCGCCCCCTGTCGATTCATCGCAGGGGTGCCTGGCGTGCTTGACAATTTCGGTTTTGGTTTTGGTTCTGTTCCAAAAGAACTCTCCCAGTGGGTTTCGGCCCGTCCCGCCACCGTGCCGCTCGCTCGGGACATCCTCAAAGCATCGCGAAGATGGCCCACTTCGTTCGGGACATCCTCGACAAATCTCTTCCAGGAGCGCAAGTTCCACGAAACATCCTCTCTGAAACGGCCGTTTCGCTCGGGACATCCCCAACACATCGCGAGGATGACCCAAGATGGTTTCCACGTCCGCCCAAGATGGTCCAAGACGGCCTCAAAGACGGCCCAAGGGCGTCCAATACGGCCCAAGACGGCCCAAGATGCCCCCAGAGGCCCCCCAGACGGCCCAAGAGGCCCCCAAGAGGTGCTCCAGGAGGGCCCGCGGGGGCCGAAATCATTGATCTGTCGTAGGTTCTTGAAGGATTTTGGAATTTGCTTCTTCTCGGCTTTCCGACTGCTCAAGACGGCCCAAGAGGCCCCCAAGATCGCCCAAGAGGCCCCCAAGAGGGCCCCATGATGGCCCAAGTAGCTTCCAAGACGGCCCCAAGAGGGCCCACGAGTGGCCTCCAAGACGGCCCCAAGGCGGCCCCATGACGGCCAAGATGACTTTCAAGATGCCCACGTTCTCCCCGAAGGTTTTCCAACCCGATTCGGGGAACACATTGTCCGACAGCTTGGCAGGTCTGGCCTCAACGTTCGGCCACATAGACGCTTCCAACAAGGCAGGGGGCGGCGGTGATTCGCCGTAGGCGTCTTCATCATGAGCATCATCATCATCATCATCATCATCAGCATCATCATCATCATCATCATCATCATCATCATCATCAGCATCATCATCATCATCATCACCATCACCATCACCATCATCAGCCTCATCATCGCCAACATCATCATGAACCTCATCATGACCATCATCCTCACCAGATCCATCATCATGATCTCCATCATCGCCATTCGCACCATCATCATCATGATCATAGTCATCATCACAGTCATAATCATCGTCGTCATCATCATCGGCAGCAGCAGCGGCAACAGGAGCAGCATCACCAGCAGCAGCACCAGCAACATCAGCATCAGCATCATAATCAGCATCAGCAACAGCATCAGCTGCAGCTGCAGCTGCAGCAGCATCAGCGTCGTCGTCCTCGTCGTCATCATCATCATCAGCAGCATCATCATCATCCTCATCATGTTCCTCAGCGGCAGCATTTACAATATCGAAGACGCCTACGGCGAATCACCGCCGCCCCCTGCCTTGTTGGAAGCGCCTGTGTGGCCGAACGTTGAGGCCAGACCTGCCACGCTATCGGACAATGTGTTCCCCGAATCGGGTTGGAAAACCTTCGGGGAACACGTGGGCATCTTGAAAGTCATCTTGGCCGTCATGGGGCCGCCTTGGGGCCGTCTTGGAGGCCACTCTTGGGCCCTCTTGGGGCCGTCTTGGATGCCACTTGGGCCGTCATGGGGCCCTCTTGGGGGCCTCTTGGGCGATCTTGGGGGCCTAGGCCGTCTTGAGCAGTCGGGAAGCCGAGAAAAAGCAACTTCCAAAATCCTTCAACAACCCAAGGAACATCAATGATTTCGGCCTCTGCGCCCCTCCTGGAGGACCTCTTGGAGGCCTCTTGGGCCGTCTGGGAGGCCTCTGGGGGGCCTCTTGGGCAGTCTTGGGCCGTCTTGGACTCTCTTGGGCCGTCTTGGACCATCTTAGGCGGACTTGGAGGCCATCTTGTGTCATCTTCGCGATGTGTTGAGGATGTCCCGAGCGAAACGGCCGTTTCAGGGAGGATGTTTCGTGGAGTTTGCGCTCCTGGAAGAGATTTGTTGAGGATGTCCCGAGCGAATTGGGCCATCTTCGCGATGTTTTGAGGATGCCCCGAGCGAGCGGCACGGTGGCGGGACGGGCCGAAACCCATTGGGAGAGATCTTTTGGAAAAAGAGCCAAAACCAAAACCGAACGGGTCAAGCACGCCAGGCGCCCTTGCGATGAATCGACAGGGGGCGGCGGATTGAAGACGCCTACGGCGAATCACCGCCGCCCCCTGCCTTTTTGGAAGCGCCTATGTGGCCGAACGTTGAGGCCAGACCTGCCAAGCCATCGGACCATGTGTTCCCCGAATCGGTTTGGAAAGCCTTCGGGGAACACGTGGGCATCTTGAAGGTCACCTTGGCCGTCTGGAGGCTATTTTGACCCTGTCGGGGTTTCTTGGAGGACGTCTTGGAGGGCTCTTGGGCCGTATCCTGAGCGTCTTGGAGACCTCTTCGGGCCGTGTCTTGGGCCTCTTGGGCGATCTTTCGGGGCACTTGGGCCGTCTCGGGCCGTCTTAAGGCAGAAACGAAGTTCTTGCCACAATCCTCCAACAACCCATGGGAAATCAATGATTTTGGCATCTTCTGGCCTTCCTGGAGGCCATCTTGGAGGCCTCTTGGGCCGTCTTGGGCCAGCTTCGAGCCAACTTCGGCCATCTTGGTGGGTTCCTGGTCCGTCTGACGCCGTCGGAAGCCGTTTGGGGGGCCTCTATGGGCCGACTTGGGGCCCTCTTGGAATGCTCCAGGGCCGTCTTGGAGGCCATCTTGGGCGTGTTGGAGGCCTCTTGGGCCGTCTTGGCGGCCTCTTGGGGCAGTCTTGGGGCAGTCTTGGGGCCCTCTTGGGCCGTTCTGGGGCCATCTTGGATGCCCCTTGGGCGATCATTCGGCGATCTTTGGGGGCTCTTGGGCAGTCTCGGGCCGTCGGAAGGCCGAAAAGAAGCAAATGCCAAAATCCGTCAAAAACCTAAGGAATAACAATGTTTTTGGCCACTTGTGGCCTTCCTGGAGGCCGTCTTGGGCGCCTCTTGGGCAGTTTTGGGCCAGTTCCGAGCCAACTTCGGCCATCTTGGTGGGTTCCTGGCACGTCTGACGCCGTCGGGAGCCGTCTTGGGGCCTTTCTGGGCCGACTTGGGGCCTTCTTGGGGCGCTTCGGGGCCGTCTTGGAGGCCGTCTTGGGCGTCTTGGAGGCCATCTTGGGTGTGTTGGATGCTTCTAGGGCCGTCTTGGGGCTCCCTTGGGGCCGTCTTGGAGGCCACTTGGGCCGTCATGGGGCCCTCTTGGGGGCCTCTTGGGCGATCTTGGGGGCCCCTTGGGCCGTCTTGAGCCGTCAGAAAGCCGAGAAGAAGCAAATGCCATAATCCTTCAAAAACCTACGACAGATCACTGATTTTGGCCTCTTCGGGCCCTCCTGGAGGACCTCTTGGAGGCCTCTTGGGTCGTCTTGGGCCTTCTTGGAGGCTTCTTGGGCGACCTTCTCTTGGGCCGTCTTGGAGGCCGTCTTGGACCATCTTGGGCGGACTTGGAGGCCATCTTGGACCATCTTGGAGGCAATCTTGGGCCATCTTGGCCATCTTGGACGCCATCTTGAGCAGTCCCGGAGGATTTTTTCTGGACTTTGCGGTCCTGGAAGGGCCTCCCGGGACCCCGGCGGGACGGGCCGAAGCGCCAGGGGGAGTCCTTTTGGGAAAAGAACCAAAACCAAAACCGAGAGGGTCAGGCACGCCAGGCACCCCTGCGATGAATCGACAGGGGGCGGCGGATCTTATGGACATCGGCCCATCCCGCCACCGTGTCGTGTTGGGGGTCTGAGGCCTCTTGTAGGAAACAAGAACATATACATTACCATCTGTGGGCTCTGTTTCAATCCCAGGACTTTTCTGAGAGTCAGGGACGGCGTCGGGTTAGTGTGGTGTATATGTTGTTATTCGCTTCCCGGGGAAACAACGAAGCATGTATATACCAGGGTCCCGTATACACCAGGATCTGTTTTCCTGTGCAGATTTCCGCGCAGGGCCAAAAGAAGCGTCGGTGTACAGAGTTCGGTCCCCTATCTTGGGTGTTCGTTGGGATGTCGTCGAGGCCTCTCGGTGGCCTCCTGGAGGCAGTTTTGAAGCCAATGTGGGGCTGTTTTGGGGCCTCGTTTGAGCCTCCTGGGGCCCTCTTGGGGCCTCGTGGGGACCTTTGTGGGGGCTCTTGGGGCCTCTTGGTGGTTTTTGGGCCTCCTGGGTGTTCATTGGGGCGGGAGGCTGGGATTTTCGGTTCGTTCCCCTCCTTGAGCGCCTCGTGGGCCGTCTTGGGCGCCTTTTGGGCCGCGCTGGGGCCCTCTTGGGCCGTCTTGGGGTTCTCTCGGGGGCTCTGGGGCCGTATTGGGGCGGTCTTGGGGGCTTGGGACACCTTGAGGCGTCGGAAGTTCGAAAAGTGGAGAACCCCAACAACATTGAACAACCGTAGCGGGCAGTACATGAGTTTGGCATCTCGGGGCCTTCTTGGGAAGGCTCTTGAAGGCCTCTTGGCACGTCTTGGGCGTATTGGACCGATTGTTCGGTGATTCGGGGCCCTCTTTCACCGTCTCGGAGACCTCTTGGGGCCTTCTTGGCCCGTGGGGCCCTCCTAAGCCAGAAAAAGTCACGCGACAGGACGCGACGAGCCCCAGGAGGAACGCGGCAAGCCCCGAGAGATTTGAGAGCTAGGGGTCCAGGCCCTTTCAACAATCTTCCGGATGGAGGACTGGAGGCTCAGGGGTTGAACAAGGGACCCGGGGACTCTCCACTTCTTGCCACAGGGGCACGGTGGCGAATCTCCAGCAACAGCATCAGCATCTTCGTGTTCTCCGTCTTTCTAATCCCCCTCTCCCTCCTCTTCCCTTCCCGTTCCCCTCCTCCCCCGCCTTCTCCTCCCCCTCGTTCTTTTCGTCCCACTGATACGTACGCTTCCCCCCTCCTTTCCGTGATCGTCGTCCACCCGCCCCCGCTGATGCCGCCCTCCCGTCCTCGGAGCGGAGCTGGCGGATTTCTTGCCCCTGCCGATCCTTGTGATCATGCCGATGGGCTCGGCGATGCTCAGGTCCGAGGGATTGCGGGGGCACGAGGAACAGACGGGGGACCCGTGGTACAGTGGAGACCCATGCCAAGCACCACCATGCTTGCCTCCAGGGTGCCCTGGATGGGCTTCGATGGTTTTTCTTTGGAAGGCGTGACGTTCCCACACCAAAAATCAATGGACGTCCCGGTGCCTCAGGGTTGGGTTTCTTGTGGAAGGTTTCTTGTGGACTGGCCTCCACGGCATCTGAAGTTGGACCGCCGAGAGAGAGAACATTTATGGTTCGAAGGCTGTTGCGTTTTCCAGGGGCTCTCGTCTCCTCGGGCCCCCAGCAGGAAATCTCGACCTGACTTCGGGGAACATGACAGCGAGGAGAAGCACGCTCGTTCCTTATCTCGGCTTCCCCTTGCCAGGGCTTATGGTTCGGAGGTTGCTGCGTTTTCCTGGGGCGCTCGTCTCCTTATGTCCCCTGGCTTTGCGGAACATGCAGACCGGGAAAATCACGCTCGTTCCTTATTTCGGATTCCCCATATCGGGGCTTCGGCCGCCGGGGTCATGCGAACCTGCAAGATCCCGCGGCGCAGGAGAAACCCGCTGGAGGGAGCGGCTTCCCCGCAAGCGGCCTGCCGCGCCTCCCCCCCCCCCCCCCCGGCTGCCGTGCCAGTCGAGGTGCCCAGACACTGGGCCACCAATCAGGGGAGGAGCAAGAGGAGGCCACATGCGAACCCTACCCCACTACCCCACGATTTGTAAGGGGGAAGGTGGGTTCACTTCGCTCGGGAGGTCCCGAACGAAGTGAACCCCACCGCCCCCCTTAGAAATCGTGGGGTGCTGGGGTGGGCTCGCATTAATGTGGTCTCCTAAGCAAGATGTCGCGAGAATGGTACAGTGATGCCGCATAGCAAGGATGAGCAGCTTTCCAACGTCACCCTTGCATCCTTTCCCTTCGGCCCATCCCTGGCCGCTCTCGCTGGCCGCGCCCCGCCCGCAGAGTGTCGGCATGGTCTTCCAATGGCCCTTGCATCCTTGTCGTGCGCCCTTGTTGAGCTGCTCGACTGTACATTCCCGGGTTTTTCAGGGCGTTCCAGTTGTTCCCTCCCTCCGCCGCCGCCTTCCGCCTCTCTCCCCCCTGTTCCGGTGCTCACTCACCATCGCGCACCTCGTCCTCGGCCGACCCACGCTGTGCGAGCGCCAGCGCTGCGACAAACAAGTTGTCCCGAGGGCGCCATCGAGGGCGCGAAGTTGTTCGCGCTTCTCGGTTCGGCTCCGATTCCTCATCCTCTTCTCCCCAGCGGGGCGGCGCGAGAGCGCGAAGTCATTAGCGCTTCGCGCAGCGCGCAGCGCGAAGGTAGGTGCCCTTGTTCCCGCGCCGGCTCCGGAGACGAGGGCCGCGAGATGCTCTGGAGCTCACGGAGCACATCCCGAGCCAGTCGCTTCACGGCAGCATCGTCGTCCTGACCGCAGCGTTGCCGCACGCTGCAGCAGGTGCATGCGTGCGCGGAGGCCTCGGCCCCGAGGCAGGCGCGTGCGGCAGCCCATGATCGCGCCGCGAGCGCGACCGCGGCCGCGAGCACGCGCGATCAGATCGCAAACGCAAGGGGGCCGAGCGGCGACCAGAAGGGACCGATCACAACCAGTTGTGATCGGACTGTTCTGCCTACGACAACGTTCATTTCTAATTCTTCGAATGTTCTTTGATTTTTGGGGGGGCCAAGATCCTTTCATTTCTAATTGTTCTATCCTGGGCCTCTTCCTGGCCACTAGGGGGCCAGGAACGAGTAGAAACGAGCGCAATTAGAAATGAGCACGATTAGAAATTAACGACGTGTGCGACAAACCCAGACCTCCAATGTGTAGACGGACTCAGGGTGGAAGGTTTTCGCAGCTTTCGGCCTCTGGTGGCCCTCGCCAGGCCCTGGGAAAGTCAACAAATGATTCGGGCCAAACAGATTGGTCCAGGGGAAAAGGTCCAGGGGCCTCGCATTGAGAAGCTCAAGACCTCGGATATAAGGGAACGGGGCGCGCCTCAACACATGCCATGATCGCGAGGCCGCTGTCAAGACGGATTAAGGATCAGGTGAACTCCTTTCAGCATTCGGACGGGATTCTGGAGAAGCGGCTGTGAACCAGAGGATGGAATGACGGATCGCCACCCTGATCGCACTCTTTGCCACCTCTGCACGGCCGCTCGTGTGAGCGCGGAGAGCTTGACGTGACAGGGCACCCCCGTCAGGCGGGTAGCTGCTTATGCTTATCCCACCCCGGCGCGAGCGTCCACCACCTGGACCGCAAACTGTCGAAAGCCCTCCCCGATCCCAGGCAGGATGAAGGAGGACGAAGAGGAGGACGAGGACGACGAGAAGGTCCTCGAGGAGGCGCGGGGGGCTGGCGGGAGAGGCGGGAGAGAGGGGGGGGGGAGGACGACGACGAAGCCCTCGAGGAGGCGCGGCGGGGGCGCGCGGCATGGCGCCAGCCGCGCAGCCCCCTGGGGCGCCCGGAGGTCGGGGTGCGGTGTGCGCCCGCCGGCTGTGCGCGGTCCCCGGCGCCGCCCGGCACTCCCACGAAGTCGGGCACGCCCCTCTGCAGGAGGAGGCTCCGAAAGGAGTCCAAGACGAGCCCGGGGGCGATTCTTCTTCTTTTTCAGACTTTTTGAAAATATCATGGTTTGCCCATGTGGGGGGGGCATTGTGTTGGCGTTTTGCCACTCTCGCGCAAGATATCGCCCGCGGGAGGACGTGCCCGACCGAGGCGCGGTCCCCTGCGCCGCCCGGCACTCGCAGCGCCCCGCGTGCCGCCCGCGCCACTGCGGCAGGCACATCGCCACCTGGGCCAGCGTCACGACCCAGGCAGCCGGTGCCGAAAGATTTTCCACGCTCCAGGCTCGAGTCGGGCCTGTCCCTCTCTACGGGGGGAAAATCCAAACATAGTCCAAACATAGTTGGAAGACAATTTGTTTGACCAGTTTGGAGTATTTTCGAATATGTTTGACTATCGTCTGCTTTTCGTCCAAAATCCGCCTGTGGGGGGACATGCCCGACCTAACTCTAGGCCTTCCTTTGGCAGCAATTCGGGGGAGCCTTGCGTACTCTCGTAGTTCTGTCTTTCGAGTGCATCGGCGTCGACTAGCGTCAGGTCGTCGATGAGATAGTGCCGATCTAACGTCGATCAGCGTCGACGAGCGTCGATACGCGTCTATTTGGCGTCGATTTAGCGTCGATGGGCGTCGATTCGCAAGAGCCAGCAAGATGCTGTGGGAGGATCCCGTGGGTTGCCGTGGCAGACAGGCCTCCCTGATGGGGTCCTAGCAGGTGGGTCAGGAGGATCGCACCGCATCGCCGATGCAATGCGATGCGGCTCGATGTGGACTGGCGGCGCGCAAGGAGGGGGCGGGGGAAGGGGGAAGGTTTCGTAGAAGCATTCCTGCTTCTTAGAAAGTGCGGGCCGTCTCTGTAGATGCAAGGCCGGCTCCTTCTAAGAAGCAGCCTCCTTCTAAGACGCCTTAACCCCCCCACCCCCTTCTGCGCGCCGCCAAGTGGAGCCCGATGCGTTTCTCCACGCCGACGGAGCCGCTGCGTCGCCGATGTCGGCGATGCATTGCCGATGCACCGCCCATGCGGCGCGATCCCCGGGCCTCATCCGCCCGGGCCCCATCTACAGGAGGCCTTTTCAATGAGGGGTCCCCAGGGGTCCAGGGCTCGTTTCGGTTCCTCCGATTCGATTCGATTCGATTCGATTTCCATGGCCTCCGATTCCGCTTCGATTGGACTTGGGATTCCGATTTGGGATCCGATTCTCATTGGAGGCACTACTGGCCTGCCGATGTCCGCCGATTCGACTTTTCCCGACTCGGCTGCCGATTTCCGCCGATCCGATTCATGTCGATTGCAGATCCGACTTATCGATTCGATCCTGGGCTCTGGGGGTTGTGCCAGACTTGTACGCGTGCCCAATGTTTTGCCTGCCAGACTTGTGCGCGCGCTGTTCTGCGTGCGACCTGCGATGCGATCCCATGCGGTGCGATGCGATGCGACGGGATCCGTTCTGGGCAGCCCCGGGGCCCGGCGAGGGCACCCAGGGGCCGAGAACTGCGGAAAGCCTCCGCCTCCTCCGCCTCCTCCTCCTCCTCCTCCTCCTCCTCCTCCTCCTCCTCCTCCTCCCCCCCTCCTCCTCCCCTCCTCCTCCTCCTCCTCCTCCTCCTCCTCCTCCCCCTCCTCCTCCTCCTCCCCCTCCTCCTCCTCCTCCTCTTCTTGCTCCCCCTTCTGGAGGGCGAGCGGCGCCGCGGTGTGGCCTCGTCGGTCTCGCGCGGCGCGCGGCCTTCGCTCCTCGAGAGCGGCGGGTGCTCACCGCGCCTTCGGCGCGGTGCCCCGGGGGGGCACGCGGCGCTTCCCTCCGCCGAGCGGGGGGGGTCTCGAGCAGGAGACCGGTCCCAGGTGCGTCGAGGCTGCAGGCCAATGCTTTCGAGCCCGCTGCATGGAATCGTCTCTTGTCACCACCCACCAACCCACCCCACCCCAACCCGAAGGCCCAAACTTACCCTCGATTCCCAGTGGGGTGGGGGGGTGAGGAACATCGAGAAAACACGTGTGGAACCCGTACCCCCCCCCCAACCCGAAACTCGGGTCTTCGGGTTAGGTTGGGGTGGTCTGATGGTTTCTGGGACCTTCGTGGGGCGCCCGGAGGCCGTCGTGGAGCCTTTTGGAGAGTCTCTTGGGGTGCCAGAGGGCGATCTTGGAGGTTTACTGGGCCGTCGTGGGCCTCGCGGAAGCCCAAGAAGCGAATATGCTGAAAATGTACGTTTCCCCACGGGAAAAGGACGGTTTTTGCTTCTGGAGGCCTGCTTGGAGCGCCTCGTGGTCGCGTATGCAAACGTCTTGGACGCCCATGGGGCTGTCTGGAGGAAATCTTGGGCGGTTTGGACCGAATCGTTCCCCGCGTGGGCCGTCCGGACAGCCTTTGGGAGCCCTCTTGGCCCGTTTTGGAGCCCTCTTGGGACCGTCCTGCGACTTTCCTAAGCCGCTGCTATGGTTTCTGGGGCCCTCGTGGATCGCCCGGAAGGCGTCTTGGAGCCTTCTTGGGAGCCTCTTGGGCTGGCGAGGGTCGATCTTGGAGGCTTCTTGGGCCGTTTTGCGCCGCGTGGAAGCCGAATAGGCGAATGTGATGAAAATATACGCCTCCCCCAGGAAATGAGACGATTTTTGCTTCTGGAGGGCCTCTTTGGGGCGCCTCGTAATCTTGTTTCAAACGACTTGGGGACTAATGGAACCGTGTGGAGGCAATCTTCGGCGTTTTGGGGCGATGCTCTCTTGGACCGTTCCGGGAACCTATGGAACCTCTCTGGCCCGTTTTGGGGCCTCCTGAGGCTTCAAGTGTGCGGATGATGGTTTTGCCCCCCCCCCCCCCCCCCTCCAAACCGGCAGGACCAGGCCCCCCCCCGGGGGAGGGGTTTGGGGAGGGGGAAGCATCTCAAACGCCGTGACCCCAAGGGGTCGGCGGATTATCTAAATCGACGTGTTCCAGTGTAGCAAGGGCTGTTGCAGAGCAGGCCAGGACAGTTTTACGAGGGGGGCTTCTCTCTCTTGGTCCTGTCCTGGGGGCCGAAGTTGGTGCGGAAACGGTGGGGACGAAGGCCAGCAGCAGTTTCTGCTCCTCTCGAGCCGGGCTTGTTTTTGGGGCGCCGCCGCGGACGACGCCCCTAGTGGCCAACGGCGGCCAGGCCGCTGTTGGTTTTTGGGCGTGTCTCCCTACAGGAAGAATTTTCAAAAATAACCCCCAAAAACTATGGGGACTTTTTTGTTTGAAATAATTCCGGCGGAAGGACCCCACATGAGAATCTGTTTAGCTTGCCCTTACTCTTTTCCTGGTCGCCCTGACGGACACTCTCCTCTCGCCCGCCGTTCTGCCCTCACCTACTCCCCCTCCTTCTATTTCTCCTCCTCTTCCTCCTTCTCCACTTCCTCCTCATCATCACCCCCTCCCTACCCTTTCCCCGTCCTCGTCCTTCCCCTGCTTCTTCTCCGCACGCTACTCTCCTTCCCTTTGGTCGGGCCGCCGATGGGTTACCACCGGCGGCCTGGAGACAAGGGGTTACCCCTGCCCCCGATTCGGCCGAGGATGGGCTACCCCTGCGCCCGGCCGCTGTCTCGTCGTCGTCGTCGTCGTCAGCTCCTCAGTCGCCCTCTTGGGCACGCAGGCCCATGACAACAACAAATTTGCCGACGACCAGCTCAGACAAGGCTACCCGCACCTTCGCTCACAGACGAAGTTCCCGCCTGATACTTCCCCCGCTTTCTGGCTGCAGGAGCTGAGGAGCCCTTCCCCAGTATTCACGCCGCAGGAGTTGAGGAACCCCAAAAGTGACGAAAGTCACAAGAATCCGATGACCCGCTCGGATTAAATACCAACATGAAGTGCGGGACCCGTCATGGCGGAGAGTCGCCGCGCAGGCCGCTGGAGGCTTAAGTTTCAGCCCGAAAGTGACGACAGTTACGCGTTTCGGATGACCCGCTCGTATTACCAACGTGAATTGCGGGACCCATTAGGAGGAAACTCACGCCTGAGACTTCTTCACAATTCACACACAGGCGAGACTCCCGCTGGATAATTCCCCCAAGTTCAGGCCTGAGGAACCCAAAAGTGACGGAAGTTACACGTTTCGGATGACCCGCTCGGATTACCATCATGAAGTGCAGGACCCTTGGGAAGGGGGCCCCCGCTTGAGACTTCATCACAATTCACTCACAAACGAGGCCCCCGCTTGATTCTTCTTCCAAGTTCAGGCCCGAGGAGCCCAGAAGTGACGACAGTTACACGTTACACGTTTCGGATGACCCGTTAAGATTACCAACGTGAAACGCGGGACTCATAGGGGAGGGCTCCCGCCTGAGATTTCCTTCAATTCATTCACAAACGAGGTTCCCGCTTGATACATCCCCCAAATTCAGGCCTGAGGGGCCCAAAAGAGACGACAGTTACGCGTTTCGGATGACCCGTTCGGATTACCAACATGAAGTGCGTGACCCATAGGGAGAGGGCTCCCACCTGAGACCCCCGCGGAATCCATTCATTCACTCACAGGCATGGCTCCCGCTTAAGATTTCGCCCATACTCAAGCCTGAAGAACTTAAAAGTAACGACCGTTGCAGGAATCCGATGGCCCGCTCGGATTACCAATATGAACCGCGGGCCCCATGAGGGGGGGAGCTCCCGCCTGAGACTTCCTCGCAGTTCACTCACATACGAGGCTCCCGCTTGATACTTCCCCCAAATTCAGGCCTGAGGAGCCCACAAGTGACGACAGTTACACGTTTCGGATGACCCGCTCGGATTGCCAACATGAAGTGCGGGACACATAGGGAGGGGGCTCCCGCCTGAGACTCCCTCGCAATGCGCTCACAGACGAAGCTCCCGCTTGAGACTTCATCCATATTCAAGCTAGGGGGTGAGTGATGACGAAGTGATGAGTGAGTGACTGGTGATGATGAGTGGGTGAGTGATTGGGTGAGTGTGTGAGTGAGTGAGTGAATGAGGTTGGCGAGTGAGTGAGTGAATGAATGAATGAGTGAGTGAGTGATGATGATGATGAGTGAGTAAGTGATCGAGTGGTGATGATGGTGACGATGATGAGGATGAGGATGCTGATGAGTGGTGAGGCTGATTCATGATGATGATGATGGTGATGATGGTGATGATGATGAATGTGCGACTGTGTGAGTGTGTGAGTGAGGAAAAAAGAGGGGGTGATCCTGCGCGGCGCTTGCAGAGAAAACAAGAACCCAATTTGGATGTGGGAAACTATATCAGGGCATGTTTGATTATGTGTTGCATATTGTTAGTTATCCTCCCAATTCCGCCTGTAGGGGGACATGCCCGACCTAACATTTGCTGCTGGACATTGTGCCCATTTTTCCCGTGCCCACGTCGGGCGTGCCAACGGGTGGGCTCGCGCACCCACGTCCGCGTCCGCGCTCCGTATATTGGCCGTCTCGGAGTCGGCACCCAGGGTCTGCAGTGGGGACCCATGCCAAGAAACACCCTGCTTACCTCCAGGGTGCCCTGGGTTTCTTGGTTTTCGATGGTTTTGCGATGGAAAGCATGACGTTCCCACACCAAAAATCAATGGACGTCCTGGGGTCTCAGGGTTGGGTTTCTTGTGGAAGGTTTCTTGTGGATCGGCCCCCAGTATAGGAGGAAGGAAACACGGCATGCGGCATAATCCTAATGTTTCTGCGTTCCGCGCGGATCTCTTGGATCTGTGCTGGAGCTCCCTCCTGGCGCGCGGAGCGCGCCAGGGGCGGCGCGCGTCCAGGGGACGCCCTCTGGCGCCGCTCTTGGCGCATTCCGCGCGCCGGGGAGCTGGGCCCAGCGCAGATTCAAGAGATCTGCGCGGACCTCCGAAAGGTTCTGCGTATTCAGCCTGTTCTTCATCTGAGGCGTTCCAGAAAGGGCCTCCGCCTACGAGGATCGAAGGAGTTGGCATCCCTTCCGCGGCGGAAGGCGGCGGAAGGTCGGTGGAAGGCGGCAGAAGTAAAGCGAGGCCGCCTCCGCCGGCGGAAGCCGGTGGAAGGGCGGCGGAGGGTGGCGGAAGTAAAAGATGGGTCCCCAAGATATGAACACGTTTTTGGGTTCAGGGTTTCCGAAATCCGCCATCTAGACTCGAGGTGGACACCCGTCCCAGATCTCTGACGGCATGATTGTTTCACTCCCGGCGTTTTCTTCGACGTCGGCCTCTGGGGCCCATTGTTGGGCCACGGGCCATCAATAATGGATTCGAAGCGAAAACGTACCCCGGGAGAGGAGTCGAGACCTCTGGGGCCGCGCATGGACGAGAAGCACATCGGCGGAGCGCATGCCGTGCCACGATGTCCTTCAAGCTGGCCTTCGGTGCGTGGCGTCATCCGAGTTTCGACGCAGGTGTTTGAAACATGTTGTCCGCTCCCACCTCCTCCCTTCATCAATTGTTACGAATTGCTACAAATAATGGGATGCATTGGAATATAGATTTGTTATTTACCACAACGACCTCCAGCTCTGACCGGGCCTCGGCCCACACGCCGCGCCCTTGCAGCGCCGTCCCCCCGTCGGGACGCACTCTGGCGCCTCGCCTCGCCTCGCCTCGCCTCCTCCCTTCATCAAGCACACACATCGGGGATGCCAGTGGTGGTCTCGGTCTCCATCGGCGGTGCCGTCCGGCCAGGCTCGTCTGGACACCGCGTCGCGCGAAGCGGCCGCGGGCCGCTCGGCCCTCTCTGCCCTGGCGCTCCTCTGGGCGCGCCTCCTCGGGCAGTGAGGGAGCTCTTGAGAGCCCCGTGCCGCGGCGCCATGTCGGAAGGAGGAGGGGCAGCAGGGCGAGGTGGAGAACGCCAGGCAGATCGGCAGAAGGGAAGGGGACAGCGATGGAAAGGAAGCGAATGGAAATGAGGAGACGACGACGAAGAGAATGAGGAGGAAGAGGAGGAGGAAGAGGAGGAGGAGGGCGAGGAGGAGAGTGAGGAGGAGAGGGAGGAGCAGGAGGAGGAGGAGGAGCAGGTGGAGGAGGAGGAGGAGGAGGCAGAGAAGGAGGAGCAGGAGAAGGAGGAAGAGGAGAAGGAGGAGGAGGAGGGGAGACAGGCGCAGGAGGAGCGAGCTGAAGTGGGCGACAGGTCCGGCCTGCCGCGCACCTCACGCGCGGTGGCCATGGCGGTCGCGGTGATCTCGAGCCCGGTGGTGTTGCTGGTGCACATGGGCAGATTGTTGATCGAGAACCCCAGGCCCCAGGGGAGGCAGGCAGGGAGGGAGGATCCTCTGCCACACCGCTCCCCCACGCCCGAGGGGGGCCCCCGTCGAGCAGAAGCTTCGAAAGTTTGTGGCTGTGGGGTGCAAATCCGATGATGAACGTGGTCGACCAGGCTCATATTTCGTCGGCGAGCGAGGGGGGGAAATGAGAAGGAGAAGGCCTTCTCAGAAGACGGCGGGACTTGTCGGAAGCCCTCGCGCCTTCTGAGAAGTTTTCTGTGTATTCGCGGACGGCTTAGAAAACTGATCAGAAGGTCGGGGGACTTCCGAGCCTTCTGAGAAGGCCTTCTCCTTCTCATTCCCCCCTGAGCTCGCCGCCTAATGTTCCCAATCTGCACCGTCCTGATGGCACTGGCTCGACGGTGCTGCGTAAGCGGCCGGATCCCAGTGCATGCCAGCGTGGAATCCAAGCAGTGACTCCTTGCACTCTCGACGATTTTCTGTGAATCCCTCACTGGGCTACGTGCAAGATGGTCGCGGCCTGCCAGCGTGGACTCCAAGCAGTGACTTCTTGCACTCTGGACGATTCTGCGTGAATCTCTCCACTGGGTTACGTGCAAGATGAACCTGCTCTCAGTATCCCGAGTTTGCTCGTGGGTGCATTCGAAACGGCAATCGAAGCTTTCTGGCCCCAGTGGCCCACGACGGCAACACAACCGCAGGCGTCCAGCATTCCCGACGGGGCGAGCATCGAAGACGAACAAGTAGCATGAACATGTGCTTTTGGAACTTCGCGCGGATTTCTTGGATCCGCGCTGGACCCCCTCCCTGGCGCGCTGAGCGCTCCTGGGGTGGCGCCGCAGGCGCCGCCAGGGGGCCCCGCAGCGCAGATCCATTCAAGAGATCAATGCGGAGCTCCGAAAGTGTATACTCATGCAGCTTCTCATCCGAAAGACATGGGGTGCCTGGGAGCATGCCAGAGCGAACGCGGGCCGTCTCTTGACGGTCCCGAGGCCCGGTGCGGGCCCCGAGAGGCCGACAACGATTTGAAACAAACCCTTCGTGTATCGGGTCGGGCGAAAGGGGGGGATTGGGAAAGGGGGGGTTACGAAATTTGCTGCATGCAGCTGGTTTCGGCCTCTCCGAGGGGCCCATTCCTCGATACATGGCCGCCTCCGGCGCCGGGAGGCGCCGGGGAAATCAGCTACGTGAGCTGATTCTCAAACCCCCCCTTTGCTATCCCCCCTTTCGCCCGACCCGATTGACGGTCCCGAGGCCCGGTGCGGGCCCCGAGAGGCCGACAACGATTTGAAACAAACCCTTCGTGTCGGGGGGAGTCCAGCGCGGAGTTCCGAGGGTTTTTGCTCATGCAGTTCGTTTTCGTCCTCAGAAGCAGATCCTGATGCGGCGAGGGCTGCGGGGCGGGGATCGAGGAGGAGGGGAAGGAGGAGGGGGGAAGAAAATGTGCAGGAGGAGGAGGAGGAGGAGGCGATCGAGAAGGAGGAGGATAGAGGAGGAGGATCGAGGATCTCGGCGGTCCATGCGACGAGCCCCGAGCCCTCAGCCCTTCCTGCACGAGCTGCGGCGCCAGGCCGGCCCGAGTGCAGGCTCCGAAAGGGGGGCTCCCGAGGCTGCTCGCAGGGGGTTGGAACGCCGTCCGCCGCTGCTCTTGTCCACGACGCCGAGCGTCGCGTTGTCTCGGGCATGTTCCCAGGCATACGGCAGAGGGAAGCAAGAAGTGGGCACTCCCCTCCTCTCCCCCAGATTCAAAGTTGGCACGCGCGGGGCAGACTGCGGTCCGAGTGCATCTCATTCAACCCACCGCCAACATGAATCATTGGGGGGTGTTGACAGGTGAATGTGGCATGAACGTTCGCTAATTTAATCCGAGGCCTGTACTCAGACATCCCGCGTCTCGAACAAGACCAAGACGGCGGTTTTTCATCGTTTTTGGCCTCTCGGGGCCTGCAGCGGGCCTCGGGACCGTCAAGTGACGGCCCGCGTTGGCTCTGGCATGTTTCCAGACTTCCGCTGCTCTGCATAAACATAAATTTTCGGAGCTCTGCGCGAATTTCCTGGACCCGCGCTGGGGGAGGAGAGGGGGGTCCAGCGAGAATCCAAGAAACCCGCGCGGAGCTCCAAGAAATTATGCTCATGCCATGCTTCGTTCCTCTAAGTCATCCGATGTTTTAATTTTGTTCATGCGGGGTCCCCGGCAGTCCCGACCCTTTCCCCAGAGCCGACGTTTCGTCCTGAGTCGTTTTTGGGCAGTCCCAGAGCCTGGCGAGGGCACCCCGAGGTGGAAAATACAGTCAACCCGCGTAGGAAGGATGAGCAACATTCCAAGGTTACCCTTGCATCCTTCCACATCGGCCCGTCCTTGGTCGCTTTCGCTGGCCGCGCCCCGCTCGCAAAGTGTAGACATGGCCATCCAAGGCCCTTGCATCCTCATCGTGCGTCCTCATCATGCACTGCCGTGCGGGCTTTTGCAGCGACGCCGGATGTCCGGGGTTTGTTCTGGCATGCCTGGTCGCAGCCAGGCCCACCTGCGCCTGCACAGCCATTTTGGCTGCAGCCGGGCGCGCCGTGCCGCACCTGCCGGGCGCGCCGCGGCCGCCCTCGCCGGGCGAAGCCTGAGACCCGACGCTGCGAAACAGCCACAACGCTGTAAAACATCACGCCCGCAGCCCGAGACTACCTCTTGCTGCGTTTTTCGAACCAGATCGATGTGTGATGATTCCAGGGCCCGAAGCGTGTAAACTTAGCCTGGCGAAGGACCCTCACATGAGCAGTTGTGAGTAATGCAGTTGTGAGCATCGTCTTCGGCGGAGCTCCCTATATGGCCACGAGGCGTGCGAGGAATGATCAGAATTGGCGCGGTGAGCGCGTGCGAACGCAGCCACCGAGGTCTTCGGTGGAGTTTCCCAGGGGGCAACGAAACGTGTGGAGGTATACCGACATGAGTGGGGCGGGCGGACGCACGCGAACACCGCCACTGGGGTTTTCAGTTGAGCTCCATATGGGGCTTCTAAGTGTGCGAGGGATGTACCGAAATAGGCGAGGCGGACGCATGCGAACACCACCACTGGAGTCTTCGGTGGCGCTTCCTATTGGGCCACGAAACGTGTGAACGGTGAGCCGAAATGTGCGGGGCGGACGCATGCGCACGCAGCCAGTGGGGCCTTCGGTGGAGCTCGTTATGGGGCCACGAATCGTTCGAGGGGTGTGCCGAAACAGTCGGGGCGGGCGCATGCGAACACCGCCACTGGGGCCTTCGGTGAAGCTCCCAATGTGTCCACGAAAAGTTTGAGGGATGTGCCGGCATGGGTGCGGTGTGCGCATGCGAACGCAGCCACTATTTTTTCCTTATGGGGCCTGGAAGAGTGTGAGGGGCGCGCCAGCATAGGTGCGGTGGGAGCATGCGAACGCAGCCACTAGGGCCGTCGGTGGAGCTCCTTTTGGGGCCACGAAACCTATGAGAGGTGTGCCGATATGAAGGCAGTGGGCGCGTGCGAACGCAGCCAGTTGGGCCTTCGGTGGAGCTTCCTATGGGGCCACGCAACGTGTGAGGGGTGTGCCGGCATGGGTGCGGTGGGCGCGTGCGAACGCAGCCATTGCGGCCTTCGGTGGAGCCCCTTATGAGGCCACGAAACGCGTGAGGGGTGTGCCGAAATGGGTGCAGTGTGCGCATGCGAACACCGCCACTGGTTCATTCGGTGAAGCTCCCTACGGGGCCACGAAAAGTTTGAGGAGTGTGCCGACATGGGTGCGGTGGGCGAATGTGAACGCAGCCAGTGGGGCCTTCCTTCGGTGGAGCACCCCGTGGAGCAACGAAGCGTGTGAGAGGTGTGCCGAAATTTGTGCGTCGGGCGCAGGCGACAGTGGGGCTTTCGGTGGAGCTCCTTATCGGGCCACGAAGCTTGTGCGGGGTGTGCCGGAGTTTTTGATTGGTGCAATGGGCAGGGGCAAGGATGGGAGGAGAGGAGGAGGAGGAGGAGAAAGAGGAGGAGCAGGAGCAAGAGCAGGAGGAGGAGGAGGAGGAGCCAGTGACGGAGACGCGGGGCGCTGTCTCTTCAAAACGAAAACCCAACACCACAGGATGGTTGGGGAATGATCCCGAGGCCCGAAATGTATTGCGGCAGCGCCAGATCTCAGGGCCGAGACCCCATCTGTTTATCTTTCTGTTGAAATTTTCGAGCCAGATCGATCTGTGATGGCCCCAGTGCCCGAAACGTGTTATAAAGCGCAACGCCCAGACCTCCCCAGACATCCGGCGTCTCGATTTGTTTCTAGACAAGAGGAGGCTCGGTACGGGCCGCGAGGCCGAAAACGGTGACAAATCATCGTCTCGATTTCTCCGAGATGCCAGATCGATATGTGATGGCCCTGGGGCCCGGATCATGTAAATTGAGCTTGGCGAAAAGGCGCAACCACATGCAGTTGTGAGCACTGTCGTTGTATGGAGCTCCCCCTGGGGCCACGGAGCGTGCGTGCGAGGGTTGTGCCAAATGGGTGCCGTGGGCGCGTGCGAACGCAGCCACTGGGGCCGTCGGTTGAGCTCCCACATGGGGCCACGAAGCGTATGAGGGGTGCCACAATGGGTGCGGTGGGCGCATGCGAACGCATCCATAAGGGCCTTCGGTGGAATTCCCTGTGGGGCCACAAAATTGGTGCGGTGGACGCATGCGAACGCAACCACTGAGGCCGTCGGTGGAGCTCACTATGAAGCGTGTGAGGGGTGTACCGAAATTGTTGCGGTGGGCGCATGCGCACGCAACCGCAGGGGCCGTAGGTGGGCTCTCTTGGAGGTCACGAAACGTGCGAGAGGTGAACCAAGATTGGTGCGGTAGGCGTACGCGATGGGGCCACGAAGCGTGTGAGGGGCGTGTCAGTATGGGTGCGGGGGGCGCATGCGAACGCAGCCAATGGGACCGTCGGTGGAGCTCCGTATGTGGCCACGAAGCGTGTGCGCTGGGCGCATGCGAACACAACCACTGGGGCCGTCGGTGAAGCTCCATATGGGACCACGAAATATGTGAGCGGTGTGTCAAAATGGAATCGGTGGGCGCATGCGAACGCAGCCAGTGGGGCCGTTGGTGGAACTCCCAACGGGGCCACGACACGTGTAAGGGGGATGCCAGCATGGTTCGGTGGGCGCATGCGAACGCAGCCAGTGGGGCCGTCGGTTGAGCTCCCTATAGGGCCAAGAAGCGGCGTGTGAGAGGTGTGCCACAATGGGTGCGGTGTGCGCATGCGAGCGCAGCCAGTGGGGCCGTCGGTGGAGCTCCCAACGGGGCCACGACACGTGTGAGGGGTGTGCTGGCATGGGCGCGGTGGGCGCGTGCGAACGCAGCCGCTGGGGCCGTCGGTTGATCTCCCGACGGAGCCACGAAACGTGTGAGGGGTGTGCCAAAATGGGTGCAGTGGGCGCGTGCGAACGCAGCCATTGGGGCCGTTGGTGGAGCTTCGTATGAGGCCTCGGAACTTCTAAGGGGTGTGCCGAAGTCAACGCGGTGGGCGCATGCGAACGCAGCTGCTGGGGCCGTCGGTTGAGCTCCCTCTGGGGCCACGAAACGTGTCAGGGGTGTGCCGAAACAGAGACATGCGGAGGGCAGGGG
>CAUYUJ010003925.1:393373-403203 GCA_963575745.1 Prorocentrum cordatum
CTCACCAGCTTGTTGCGCATCGTCTCCCGAGTGCTCTTGACTGACTGGCTGAGGTCATCCAGCCACAGCCGCTGCGCCATGCCCACGCGCACCGTCGTGAGCCGATGCATGATGTGGCACGTCGCGCACTTAGCAATTCTAGTGCCTCCTCGGAGGCCTTGAACAACTGAACGAAGTGGAGCGAATGGCTCCGAATATGCACCAGATTGCCTCAACCACCTTGCCGCCATGCACTGCGTCAACTCCAGCCCCAGCACCTCGGCTGGGAAGTCAAGCCTCATAGCCGCTCTGCCCACCATCAGCCATCCTATGGTGTCGTAGAACTGGCTGATATCAAGCAGGCCGTTGCCCAGCTGAACATGTAGCCGAGCTGCGAGCTCTTCGTCGATAGCTCGCAAGAAAACTTCTCTCACTGCTGAATTTCCTCTGATGGCTGCGTCCCAATGAGCTTCGCATTCAGAGGTCCACTGCTTCACATATGGTTCCCGTGCCTGCGACCACACCCTTGACAGGTGTGGTAGCAGTCCTATAATTCTGTCTCCTTTCACCTTCTTTGGAAGAAGAGTTCCGATGGTGAGCAAGATTTGGTGTGGCCAGGACTGCGTGGCCTCGCACGCACTGGGCAAGGTCGACAGCTCCTGCAAGGCCTCATCGGGTAGGCGAAGCAAGTCGTTCGAGCTGAGGCGATCCACCCCCATCGCCGCCGATGCCTTGATGGACTTCAAGGCTTCTCGCAAGTCGGTGACTGTCAGCGGGGGCAGGGACTCGTACCTCACCCGTTCTCGAATGTCATCAAACAACTGCTCTAAGCCCTCGATCTCGATGCTGGACCCGTTGGCTGATAAGAATGATGGTGCCCAGATCTTCTCCCACTCATGACTCTTGTGATCCAAGACGTCCTTTGGATGTAAAATCGGTTTGCCGTCAACTACAACTTCTTTAGCCTCTGGCATCGGTTCCTTCAACTTTTTATGGAGAATGCCTAGTGCTGGTGCCGTCTCGGCCCATTCTCTGAACTATCCCATGGCCTGCCCAATAGCACGTCGTTGACTGCGAGCCGCTAGCTTCTCGATGGCCTGGGAGCTGACGTCCAAGGTGGCCAGCGTGCTACTGCGCAAATGACCAAGGAGGTGATGCCAATAATCCCAAGAGGAGCTGTCTGTGTGTCGAATGATCTCTGCAGCTCTCTCGGGGACGTCCTCCAATAGTCGTCGGCCTGAGTCGACAAGGATATTTAGCTGCTTCTGACCTCCTGCCCGTCGGAGGTGTCGTGTGATACTGCTAATGACTGTACTGGCACGCGTCCACCAACTGCAGACTCGGTCTCGTAGTGGTGTTATGCGTGACGGAGTGCCTTGACGAACAGTCGATACTTGAAACTGAGGTGCCACACTGCGGGACGCTCCAGTGAAAGCCTGCTTATGATGAGTGTATATGGAAACCTCGACTGTGTGAATCCAACTGGCGTGCAGGGCGCTCAACACAGCCGAATCGCTTGAGCCGAGGTGGTAGGCTATGGTGCCAGCAATGGAAGGAGCGGGAGGGCACGAAGAGACAGGAGTGAACCCGACGCTCGACCTCTGCTCAATCCAAGTGCTGCTGGGAATGTGAAAATCAGGTTGCCACGCTTGCGCATCGGACGGCTCCTCGGAAGACGACCCCTGAGCGGCTGGGTTCGGGGACCGGGGCCGAATTAATTTCCACTGGCTGTCCGACTGTGTGACGCGGATCAGGGGCGGCAGAGGGGGGCGGCGCGGCGGGTCTGAAAACGGTCTCGTCCGCCCACGGGTCGTCCTCCGAGCAGCCCTCCCAGTCGTCGCCTGAGCAGTCGGGTTCACCTCCTTCACAGAAGTTGGTGTCCGCGTCGCTGAGGGCCGAAAGGGGAGCAAGCGAGGAGGGATCGAGACCAGACCCTGAACCGCGATTATCTTCCGCCTCCTTCTCCTCGGGCCCGAGCCCTTGACCAAACCAAGATTTGAAACGCTCGTCCCGAACCTGCTTGGCCTCCAACCTTGAAAACGCCCTCTTGGCTTTGGCCACGCTGGCCTTGGACCCTGGGGTCGCCAGACGGAGGGGCTTACAGACAAACGGAAGCTGAGCAGGAAGGTCAAGATACCTAGTGTACAATTGTGCACCTTCTGAGACGAGTTCGATGCTGAGACCGATGTGAGGTTTCCATGGCACGGCGACAACTGGCAACACGTGGCGTACATATGCGCGTGCAGCATGGCTCACAATGAGAAAATCAAGATGGCTGGGCGTTTTACCTCCACCTGGTGTGCATGTGTACTGCGCATCAGAGCACACGATCTGGCCACCAACACGCTCAAGCCATCCCGAACGCATAATACTGTCTGGAGAAAGGTTCCAGTCGGCTGCTACAATCCAGGGAATCTGTAAAGATCGGAGCAGGCAACCAAGCTTCCTGAAACGCACAACATTCGAATCTCGAAATCCTATGCCTGAATGGCCGTAAAAGCTGAAAATGGCCAGGGGGAACCCCCTCATGTGAACGATGCACGGCACGAGCCCGTCGTACATGTTGCCTCGCTCAGCACGGAGGCCACCTGCAGCCTGAGCTTCAGACAGATATTGAACTGGTCGGTGGTTGCGGGCGAGGAACCACTCTCCTCCTTCGTTGCTATGACTGTCCATCTGCTCGTCTGGCTTGATCCACTTGGACTTCGGCCGAGCAGCATTGGCGAAAAACTTCAGCGAGGCTTGTCGAGCGCGTGAAGACCACTTGATCAAGCTTTGCTTCCCCACGTGTGTCTCACACACTGCTAGAAAGTCGTGGCTGGACGATAAGGCTGATAGGAAGTGCCAGGCCTTGTCGCCCATGCAGGTGACGTTCGAGAAGAACATCCTGGTCGAAGTTGTCGTGCCAGTAGAAACACTGGCTCCCCCTTGTTGCTGATTCGCCGCAGCAGCGTCGGCACTTGCGGAATCTAGTCAAGAGCTGCCGACCCCAGCAGCGCCGCTGACCCCTGGTGGCTTGGTTGCAGCCTTCGGGGCAGCAGCAGCAGCAGCAGCACCTTTGCCTGCTGCCTTGGCCGCGGCCGCCGCCTGGAAGCGCTCCTGCGACAGCCTCTCGGCCTCGGCCTGGATCTCCGCCTCCGACGGCGTCTGCGCGTGGCCCGTGGCCGCGGCCTCGGCAGCACCAGCTGGCTGCGCCCCGCCCGAGGGGCCGCTGCCCGAGGCACCGCTGCCGCCGCCCTTGTCGGTGGACTCGCCCTCGTTGGTCTTCCGCTTTATCTTCATCCTGTCCAGGACGTCGGCCTCGGCCTTGGCCACCTTGTCCAAGAAATTCTTGAGCTCCGCGTCTTTGGACTCGAAGCTCTGCTTCCTCATCTCCAGCTCTGACTTGAGCTGACGTAGAGCCTGCTTGTCAGACTCCTCACACTCCCACTCCTCGAACTTGTCGAACACCCCTGGGTTCATCTGAATGCTGATGGTGGGCGTCTGGCCGACGCCATTGCCCTGCTGCGCCACCTCGGGACCGCGGACCCCCTCCGCCTTGGCCAGGGCGATGGCGGCGTCCTTCTTGGTCCTCTCGGCGAGCGCCAGCTCCTTGGCCGCGCTCTGCCCCTTGGCCTCGGCGGCCTGGAGCTGGGAGCGCAGCCTCAGCACCTGCGACACCAGCTGCTCGTGCCTGTGGCTGGCAGCCCTCCACGCTCCGTCGGCACGCTTGACCGACTCCGCTGCCGACTCGTGGGAGGCAGCGGGGAGCGTGGCGAGGCGGCTGCGCTGGGCCGCGAGCGCCGTCTTCATCTCCTGATCCTGCGCCGTGCGCAGGGCCTTCTCCAAGAGCTCGTCCAGCTGTGCTGCGGCCTGACCCTTGGTCTTGCGGCCTTGGCCGCGAGAACGATTGCTGCCCACGCTGCTGTTCTCCCAATCAGACTCGTCCTCGAAGCGCACTTGACGAGGCCCGTGGGGCTTGAACAGCTCCTTGATCAGGTGACTGCAGCTCGGACATTGCATGCTATTGGAGCGAAGCTTATCGTTGTACTCGCACTTCTGGCAATTGCCGCAACGTGTCCATGGCCTGGCACGCGGCGGAGTCATCATCCCTGCTTTCGCGAACGCCTGCAAAAGTGTCTGGATTGCAGGCGAACGCACTCAAGCACCACTCTGAGGTACAGGGAAGGACTCGGGAACGGGTGTGCAGTCGGCCCCCAGGCCTCTGACCCGCTGCTCGAGCCCAAGCGGCTTGAGGGAGGAGGAGGAGGAGGAGGAGGAGGAGGAGGAGGATAGGAGGAGGAGGAGTGAGGATGAGGAAAATATGGAAGGAGAGGGGCGGAGGAAAAGGAGGAGGAGGGAGGAGAAGGAGGAGGAGGAGGAGAAGAGAAGGAGGAGGAAGAGGAGGAGGGGAGAGAGGAAAGGAGGAAGGAGGAGGAGAAGGGAAGGGAGGGAGGAGTAGAGAAGGAGGAGGGGAAAAGAGGAGAGGAGGAGGAGGATGAGGAAGGGAGGAGGAGGAAGAAAAGGGAGGAGGAGAGGAGGCGGGGGCGGAGGAGGAGGATGAGGCGGAGGAAGGAGGAGGGGGAGGGGGGGAGGGGGAGGGGAGGGGGGGGGGGGGGAGGATGAAGGGGAGAGGATGACGAGGAGGTGGATGAGGATGGGAGGAGGAGGAAGAGAGGAGGGGGGCTGTGCTTTTGCAGAGGGAAAGAGGTCGACCGGAGAATTTCGTGAGGGGAGGGTTTGGGTGGGGGGGCGGGGAAAGGCATGGGGTGGTTGGAGAGAAATATTTGGCGGTGGGACGAGGCTTCTAACCCCTCTGGGGCGAGGTCGCGCTGGCCCCCCCAAAATGCTCGTTCGGTTATTCTTGAAAAGATAATGCGCATAAACAATACACACTTTTGGCGCTCCCGCGGAGTGACCTGGATCTGCGCTGGGCCCCCCCCCCCCCCCCCCCCCTTGGCGGCGCCTCCGCCGCCGCCCCTGGCGCGCTCCGCGCGCCAGAGAGGGGGGCCTAGCGCAAATCCAAGAAATCCGAGTGGACCGTCGAAAGTTTATGTTCATGTGTGTTTCCTTTCTCTATAGATGGGGTCGGGATAGATGGGGGCGGAGGATCGCGCCACATCGCCGAGGCATCGCCGATGTGGCTCGATGTGCAGCCCGATTTGCTTGACGTCGACGTCGCTGATGCATCGCCGAACGCACCCCAGGAGAGGTCCGTGGAGTAGCGGTACGGGTATTCTTCTTCCTGAGGCGTCGTCGATCTTCGGCCCAGGATTTGTGCGGTGCATATTTCTCTGCCCCTTGACGCCCAATTGCCATGCACCGTGCCGCGTTGGAGCGGGGCCTGGAGGGAGTTCAAACATGGTGCATGGGTGCCGTTCTCGTAGCCAGTCCAAGGCGGGCATGTATCGACGACGGCGACGATGAGGATGAGGATGAGGATGATGTTGAGCGCCGCCAGTCCGAGGCGGGCACTTCTCGGTAGCCACCGGCTTGGGATCGATCTTGAGCACCTCGGCAGGCGGCGGAGGTGTGCATAGTTGGCCAACCCTCGGCCCGAACATAGCCGTAGCCACCGCCTGCCGAGGTGCCGAAGGTCGATCCCCCAGGCGGTGGTGATGGATAAAATCCCCGCCTCGCAGCCAGTGGCCCAGAATCAGCTGATGCCGATCGGCGGCGAGCGAGGGGGGGAAGCGCGAAGGAGAAGGCCTTGGCAGAAGGCTCGAAATTCCCCCGGCCTGCTGAGAAGTTTCCTAACCTTTTCGCGAATACAAGAACATTTCTCGGAAGGCGCGAGGGCTTCTGAGAAGTCCCGTCGCCTTCTGAGAAGGCCATGGTCTTCTCATTTCCCCCCCTCGCTCGCCCCCGAACCTAACGATCTGAACTGTGGCAAGGCCACGATCGCTCAAAGCCGAACGACCCCCGCGGCGTCATGCGCCAACGCACGAACCGTCACGACACGGACCTATCGCATGCTCTGTAGAGCCGGCATTTGGCGTTGTGGCGGATGGGCAGGTTGTTTGGCCACCGCCACCTGCCATCGCGAGGTGTAACTATGGTCCCGATGCTGATCTCAAGGGCACCCTCGAGGGCGCGAAGTTATTCGCTCTTCGCGCTTCGGCTCCGATTCCTCCGCGTCCTCCTCTTCTCCCCTAGGGAGCGGCGCGAGAGCGCGAAGGTATTCGCGCTTCGCGCAGCGCGAATCGCGAAGTTAGGCGCCCTTGGATCTGATCGGCAAGCTGTCCCGGGTGGAAAGAGGTCAGGTTGGTCGTCCCGAGTAAAATGACCGCATGCGATGACATGTTATTATAGTTTACGCTTGTTTGCATTATGGTGATGACGATGTTGCTGCTGCTGCTGATGATGGTCATGGTCATGGTGATGGTGATGGTGTCGGTGGTGATGGTGATGGTGATGGTGATGGCGATGATGTTGCTGATGCTGATGAGGTTGATGATGTTACTGATGATGCTGATGATTAGGATAGTGATGATGCTGCTGATGATGATGCTGATGATGATGATCATGATGATGATGATGATGATGATGATGATGATGATGATGAGCATGACGATGCTGATGGTGATGCTGATCATGATGGTGATGCTGCTGCTGCCGCTGATGATAATGATGATGATGATGATGATGATGATGATGATGATGATGATGATGATGATGATGATGCGGCTGCTGATGATGATGTTGATGGTGATGATGATGGAAGTGGAATCCGCCCACTGCAAAATGGGAGCCTGAACCCGCGGCATGTTCTGTGGATCTGGATGTTGAGCCATACTTCAGCCTGCAGGCAGAAGGCCGATTGGTGGTTCAGGGCCACCAGCTCGAAGCTGTCGTCGAACTCGATGGGGTTGCCGATCGCCAATGGCCATGGCGATCGGCAGTGTATGCGATAGTAATATGCCTCCTGGCGCTGCGCCTGGGTGGAGAAGTTGTTTGTCGGACCCTTGCTCTGAAGTATCCCAGACTTACGATGTCTTGATTATTGATTACGTCGACCCCCAGAGGTCTCGACCCATTCCCCTGGACTGGTCTTTCATCTTGAGTCGTGTTTTGACCGTCCGAGGCCCGTTCAGGGCCCCCAGTGGCCGAAATATGAAAAACCTCCGCCGCCATTTTTTCATGACTCCATTGGGTCTGGGAGACCCGAGGATTGGATTTCATGCCTTCCAGCGGTTCGTGGACGTCGACGACGACGTCCACGACGTCGCGCGTGCCGGCCCCCCCACGCCATCGTCGTCGCCGTTGTGTGCGCTTGCTGGCCCTCGTCGTCGTCGTCTTCGTCGCCGTCGTCGTCGTCGTCGTTGTCGTCGTCGTCGCCTCGCAGGGGAGGGTCCTTGAGGGAGACAGGTCCCCGACCCTGGGGCGCTCCCCCCTCCCCCTCCTCCTCCATTCCGTTTCCTTATAACTAATTTTTCCCTGTCGCAGCCCGAGACCAGTTTTCAGGGCGGGTCGGGCTTTTCGCCAGAGACTTCCTCACCATTTATGATTCTGAAGCTTCAAAGGTGGCAACACTTTCACTGATTGAGGGCGGGTGGTTTTCAACATGTGGCTCTCGCCTGAGCGCCGCGCACATTCGTTTTCAGAAATGTGCAAGCGTTTCACGGATTGAGGGTGGGTGGTTTTGAACATGTGGCTCTCGCCTTCGCGCCGCGCACATTCGTTACAAACATTTGCAAGAGTTTCGTGGATTGAGTGCGGGTGCTTTTCAAAATGTCGCTCTCGCGTCAGCGCCGCGCGCATGCCATTACAACATTTGCAAGAGTTTCACGGGTTGAGGGCGAGTGGTTTTCAAAATGCGGTTCTCGCTTTGGCGCCGCGCACATTCAAGAGCTTCGCGAATTGAGGGCGGTTCTTTTTTCAAAATGTGGTTCGCCCTTTAGCGCCGCGCAAATTTGTTTTACAAAACTTGTAAGAGTTGCACGGAGTCCCATGATTAACGTACCAGAAATGTTGTTTTGGGAGGATTCTGGATTTCGCGGGAACAACAGTTGTGGTGGTTTGCGGTGTTGAAGTCCTAGGAATGGCGTTCTCGCACGATTCCGGATTGCCGTTGGTCAGCGGCGTTGAAATCCCGAGAACAATTTGTTGGCTTGCTTCATGATCTTCGAACGGTTGTCTTCCAACGAAGCAGTTCTTTCAATGGAAATGAATCGTAGCAGGGGCCTGTGAAGAGGGAGCTTGGAGGGAGGGTTAATTCCAACATCGTTGATGACTCTTGGGTTGACACTGGTCATCCTCATCCTCCTCCTCCTCCTTCTCCTCCATTCCTTTTCCTTATCAATAATCTCTCAGGGTCACCCCGAGACCTTTTTTAGGGCGGGCCGGGCGTTTCGCCTTAGACTTCCTCACCATTTGGGTGTCTGAAGCTTAAACATTGGCTACAGCTTCACAGTTGGAGGGCGGGCCGTTTTTTAACATGCGGCTCTCGCTTTAGTGCCGCGCACATTTTTCTACAACACACACTTGCAATATTTTCACGGATTGAGGGCGAGTGGTTTTCAATTGGTGGTTCTCGCCTTAGCGCCGCGCACATTCGTTTTTAGAAATGTGCAAGAGCTTCACGGATTGAGGGCGGATGGTTTTGAACATGTGGTTCTCGCCTTAGCGCCGCACACATTCATTTTTAACATTTGCTAGAGTTGCACGGGTTGAGGGCGAGTGGTTTTCAAAATGCGGTTCTCGCTTTAGCGCGGCGCACATTCGTTCTAAACATTCGCAAGCAATTTGCGAATTGAGGGCGGTTCTTTTTCAAAAGGTGGCTCTCGCCCTGCGCCCGCGCATCTTGCACAACATATTGAAGAGTCTTACGGACTCCTATCATCAACGTACCAGAGTTTGTGTTTTGGACGGACTCAGGATGTTGCGGGTACAACGGTTACGTTGATTTTCTGTGTTGAAGTCCTAGGAGTGACGTTCTGGCACGATTCAGGATCGCCAAGACGCGACAGTCCGATGCATCCGTGGCGTTGGGATCCCGAGAACAATGTTCAGGCATGCTTCATGGCCACAGTGCGAGGGCGTGCATGTGAAACGCGAGGATCCATCTTTTGTACTCGTGCGGCCACGTCGTCGAAACATATGTGAGCAGGGTAACGACAGCAGAAGGCAGCGACATCCTCATCATCGGGACGGCAAGATGAAGCATCGAAGGCCTCGGAGACCTGCTCGGCCCATGGGTCTGCGGCAGGAAGCACAAATGGCCCTCGGGGTCCGACGCGTGCCTGCCGTCAATCTCTCCGCCCGAAGACTGTCCAGATCCATGGCGCAAGCCTGCCAGGCGTAGATCGCATGACCTGGCGCCACCGTATGCGCTCGATCCGAAGCTCGACCTCGGCCTCGCAGAACTTGAGGGTCCAACGAACGTCCTCAGTGGAAGGCGCGACGGGATGGCCTTGGGGGCACTCTTGGAGACGCGCCATCAAGGCGCGACGACCCACGTCACTCCACGCATCGTCTATCGTGCGCAAGTCAGTGCGGGAAGGGACATAAGCGGCAGCACCAGAAGTAGTAGCACCGGCCACCATAGCCCCGAATGCAAGAATGGTAAAATCACGGGTCGCCTGAGCCCAGAACCTGCTGAAGCGGCCGACATTTCGCCGAGCAGCCTCAAGATTTTTCGCACGGTAGGGTGCTGCAGCTGCACCGAAGAGTTCTCCAGCCGCCCAAACGTCGAGCAGCAGGGGCGACCCGGCCAGGAACACCGCAGGGGCCAGGATAGGTTTGACGAAGGGCGCCTTGAGAACCAGCGCCTACGAAATTGACGACGACTTCGGACTTCCAACGGCGCTGCATTATCGAAGGGACTCCAGTAGAGCTCAAGTGAGCCTGATCGAGACGGCCGCATGCAAGAC
>CAUYUJ010003925.1:403303-453303 GCA_963575745.1 Prorocentrum cordatum
CATCATCATCCTTCTCCTCCTCCTCCTCCCTATCCTATCTATGGTAGTTGTTCTGGAACATGGGCCCATCACTGGAGGGGCTTCGGCTCTCGGGCCGCTCCTCAGATCTTGAGGTATCTTGAGGTCGGGGAGCCTCTTCGTGGCCGAGGCGGCTCGCCGTGGCGAGGGAAGCCCCTGCGTTCGTCATGTCGCGTCTGATGGGCAACTGTTCCACTTCCGCTACCATATGTGGGACGTGGAGAAGGGAGGATGAGGAGGTCCTCCTTCTCCTCCTATTCCTCCTCCTCCCCTTCCTCCTCCTCCTCCTCCTCCACCTTCCTCCCCTCCTCCTCCTCCTTCCTCCCCTCCTCCTCCCTCCTCCTCCTCCTCCTCCTCCCTCCTCCGCCTCCTCCTCCTCCTCCTCCTCCTCCTCCCCTCCTCCTCCTCCTCCCCCTCCCCCTCCCCCTCCCCATCCCCCTATATTCCTCCTCGCTCCCCTCCCCCTTCTCCCCTCCTCCACCTCCTTCTCCCTCCTCCCCATCCTCCTCCCACCACCACCTCCTCCACCTCCTCTCCTCCCCCTCCTCCACCTCACTCCTCCTCCTCTTATCTCCTTCACTCCATCTCCCTCCTCCTCCTCCTCCTCCTCCTTCCTCCTCCTCCATCCTCCTCCTCCTCCTCCACCTCCTCCTCACCCCTCACCCTCCCCCCTCCCTTTTCTCCTTCAATTCCTACCTCCTCCACCTCCTCCTCCTCCACCTCCTCCTCCTCCACCTCCTCCTCCTCCTCCTCTCCTCCACTCCTCCACCTTTTCCTCCTTTTCCTACCTACCTCTCCTGCTCCTCCTCCACCTTCTCCTTCCTTTTCCTCCTTCTCCTGCTCCTCCTCCTCCTTCTCCTCCTCCTCCTCCTCCTCCCCTCTCCTACCTATGTTAGTGGTTGTGGACAATGGGCCCATCACTGGAGGGGCGCTGGTTCTCGCGACGCTCCTCAGATCTATAGGCCGGGGAGCCTAGTCGAGGACGAGGCGGTTCGCCGTGGCGAGGACAGCCCTTGCGTTCCTCTCGGTGGTTCAAAGACGGGGCCCTGAGAGATGGGGCGCCAAGTTAGGAAGGGATCCAAGGGTGGACTTACACTGCTTGAGGCACCCCGTCCTTGGGATCCGATCCATTGGGACCCCATCTTTGAGCCACCGAGCCTCCTTTCGCGTCCCTCGTGGTAGCGCGACGAGGAGAGCAGGCACAGGCTCGGGGCCCAGGGATGGGCCTGGCCAGGAATTCGTGCAGGTGCTGGTAGCCGGCGCCCTCCCAGGCCTCCCGTGGCCACCTGTTCGAGCACTTCTGCCGCGAGCAGCTCCGCGGGCACGGCCCGCTCCGGGAGGGCGGCGCGCAGGAGCCGCGGAGGGCGAGGCTCGGGCCCACAGTTGGCCTCGGGGGGGGGGGGCCCTCCCAGACCCCTTCGAGTCGTGGGAAAATCACGGCGGGAGGTGTCGCACAATTTTCGGCCTCTGGGGGCCCTCGCTGGGCCTCGGGGCCGTCGAGCGGCTCCGCGTGAAGACCCGGTCCTGAGGAAGGGTTCGGGACCTCTTGGGGGTCGGCGTGATGAAAACATCACGACGTCGGGGGTCAGGGCTCGTCGCCACGGCTGGGCGCAGCTCGGACAACTGGTGCGCTTGGGCCTGGGGAGGAGGGGTCCGGGGGCCGAAGCTGCGCCGCCTGTCTCCACTCGCCGTGCGCCGGCAGGAGCTGCAGCTCGGCTTCGAGGTGGACTTCGCGCTGCGCCTGCTCGCCGAGGCGCGGGTGGACGCCTTCTTCCCGCCCGGCTTCGCACTCGCCCCGCGCGCGGACGGCGGGCCCGCGGTGCTGCGGCCCGGGGTCGTCCTCTTCGAGGTCATCGGCGGCGAGCGCGGGGGGTAAGTGAGAAGGAGGAGGCCTTCCCAGAAGGCTCGGAAGTCCCCCGGCCTGCTGGGAAGTGTTCTAATGAGCCTTCCCCGAAGGCAGACAAAAACGTCTCAGAAGGCGCGAGGGCTTCCGAGAACCCGCTACCTTCTGAGAAGGCCTTCTCCTTCTCCTTCCCCTCCTCCTCCTCCTCCTCCTCCTCCTCCTCCTCCTCCTCCTCCTCCTCCTTCCTCCTCCTCCTCTCCCCCTCCTCCCCTCCTCCTCCTCCTCCTCCTCCTCCTCCTCCTCCTTTCCTCCTCCTCCTCCTCCTCCTCCTCCTCCTCCTCCTCCTCCTCCTCCTCCTCCTCCTCCTCCTCCCTCTCGCTCGCCGCCGAGGTCAAGCAGAGCCCCGCGGCGGCCGCCTCCCGGGCGGCGGAGCAGCTGGCCTCGCGCCTTCGCCGGCTGCCGGGAGGCGAGGCGGCTGCCAGCGCGGTGGTCGTCATCACCTCCACCTGATGGGCCTGTCTTCCACCACCACCACCACCACCACCACCACCACCACCACCACCACCACCACCATAAGTTATAGGGAGAGGGGGTCCTCCTCCTCCTCCTTCTCCTCCTCCTCTTCCTCCTCCTCCTTCTCGTCCTCCTCCTAATCGTTCTCCACCTCCTTTCCCCCCCTCCAGCTTATGGTGGTGGTGGTGGTGTGGTGGAAAACATGCCCATCACCACCACAGGGGCGGAGGCCGCACGGGAGGACGCAGGGCTCGTTTCGCTTCCTCCGATTCGGTTCGGCTCGACGTCGATGGCCTCCGATTCCGATGCGGTAGCGATTCATTGGCTTACGCCTCACCGCCGACCCCTTGGGGCGGCAGCAAGAGTGAAAGACGGAGTTCGCGGAACGCGCGCGATCGCTGGGTAATCTTGGGGCTTCGGCCTGTCTTACGTAGCGTGTCGGGTTCAAGGGGGGCCCTTGTAGGGGATTGTTTTGAAGTTCTTCGTGGTTTTATGTGGGTTTCTTGGGGCCTTCGCGGGGCCTGTCCCAGGCCTCCTTTAGGCTCGGTCGTTGAGACCCAGCTGGGGGTGCGTCCAGCCAGAAGTTCGAGAGTGGACCCAGCTGTATCGACGAGGAGCTTCCTGAAGGCCCAGAGGGGGCGGAGAACGCCCAAGAACTAGGAGTCTCATGCCTCGAGCCTCGATCCACCCCGTGTTCCTTCCTTTGCGAAGGGGAGGCACCAGCCAGGGAGGTCGATCCTGACATCGGCGGCGAACTCGAAATCTGATTATTTGTTTTTCCTCTTCCTCTTCCTCCTCCTCCTCCTCTTCCTCCTCCTCGCCCTTCGCTCCTTCTTCTTCTTCTCGATCGAGGTAGATGCCCGCGGCAGTTCCGGCCGCCTTTCCAGAGATTTTTGTTTGATTCGCTTTTGTTTTTGAAAGGTTTCGGTCTCTGGGGGGCGTTGCTGGGCCCCAGGACTTTCGAAACCGGACGCACTTGGGGCGAGAAATTGCGTTAGCGGCCCGGGGGTGGGCTCGTGGAACGAATTTGTGCGAAGTAGCCCGTCGGACTCGAGAGATTTGTTGTGGTTGGGGGGGGGGTCCGGGCCCCTCCCCTGTCGCCGCGGCCGGATGCATTTGGGAAAGCGATTGAGACTGGATTCCGGGAAGGGTCCGGGGGGCCCATGGTGAACGATTTTTGCTTGGCGAAAAGAAAAGAATTTTGTTGCAGAGTCTTAGGCGTTGCAGTTTTTTCGTGGTTTTTGTCGTCGAAGGGCCGCCTCTGGGTCCCGTGGTCGTTCGGGGGCAATGAGGATCCCCGTTAGGGTCTCTTGGGTGCGTTCAGGCGCCCTTTTCATGTTTTCTCGGCGCGAGGTGCTCGAATTCTCCATTCGGGTCTGCCTTCTGACCCTCCTCTTGGGGCCGTCCTGGGGCTCTCCCTGGTGGCTATGGGGGCCCTGTTGGGGCCAGTTTGTCCCGTCTGGGACCCTTCTTGGGGGCATGCGGGAGCTTTTGGGTTGACCTGGGGGGCTTTTTGGGCTGCTGTGGGAAGCGAATGTACATAGACGTTTCCCTTCGGGAAATGGGCCGAGGTTTGGTTATGCCGGGCCCTTGGGACGCGTCCTGGTGGCCTATTGGGGCGTCCAAAAGGCCTCAGGGGTCAGCTGGAAGCAGTGGCGGGCGTCTGGGAGCGATGTCCTCACGAGTCGTAGTTGGCGCTCTGAGGCTGTCGGGGGAGCCTTGTGGGACCTATTTTGCGATTTTTGGGGGGCCGTCCTGGGTCGGTTTGGCGGGTTCTGGTGCCTATTGGCGCCCATTTCTGGGGTCGTATTGGGTCAATCTGGAAAGCTTCTTGGGCTGTTGTGGGCCTCGTGAAAGCCGGAGAGGCGAACGTGCTGGAAATGTATGTTGTCCGTAAAAAATGGATCGCTTTTTACTTCTGGAGAGCCTCTAAGGGACGTCTCCGGGCGGTTTCTCAGGGCGCATCGGGGGCCTGCAGGACCGCTGGGAGGCAATCTGGAGCGTTTTGGAGCGATCTCTCGACGACTCGTAGCCCTCGTGGGCCGTCCAGGAGGCCTTTGGGGATCCTCTTGGCTTATTTTGGAGCCCTCTTGAGGCCGTCCTGCGGATCTCCTGGCCCGTTGCGGTTGTTTCTGGGGCCTTCGCGGGGCCCTCGCTGGCCGTCTTGGAGCCTTTTTGGGAGCCTCTTGGGTTATCTGGGGTCGTTCTTGGACGCTTCTTGGGCCGTTGTGGGCCTCGTGAAAGGCCAAGAGGCGAGTGTGTCCTGCCTCTGGCTGAGACGCGACCATACCAAATGTTTCCTCTCCGGAGGCCGGTGGCACGCGGTGTCCCGCCGGTGTCCCGCCGGTGTCCCGCCGGTGTCCCGTCGGTGTCCCGATGATGATGATGATGATGATGATGATGATGATGATGATGATGATGATGATGATGATGATGATGATGATGATGATGATGATGATGATGATGATGATGATCATGCTGATGATGATGATGTTGATGATGATGATGATTATGATGATGATGATGCTGATGATGATGATATCGATGATGTTGATGATGATGATGATGGCGATGGTGGTGATGATAATGGTGTCCCGATGATGCTGATGATGATGGTGATGATGATGATGATGATGATGTTGACGATGACGATGATGATGATGATGATGATGATGGTGGTGATGCTGATAGCCATGGTGGTGATGATGTTGGTGTCCCGATGACGATGATGCTGATGCTGCTGATGATGATGATGGTGTCCCGATGATGATGGTGTTGGTGATCCTGATGATGTTGATGATGATGAGATGATGGGATGATGATGATGATGGTGTCCCGAGGAAGATGGAGATGCTGATGTTGATGATGATGCTCTTTGTTGTTGATGATGATGATGGTGTGATGATGATGATGCTGTTGATGCTGATGATGACGATGTTGGTGTCCCGATGATGATGATGTTGATGATGAGGATGATGATGAGGTGATGACGATGATTTTGACGATTGTGACCCGATGATGATGATGATGATGATGATGATGATGATGATGATGATGATGCTGATGCTGATGTTGATGATGATGATGGTGTCCAGATGATGATGATGATGGAGATGATAATGATGGTGACGATGATGATGGTGTCCCGATGATGATGATGACGATGTTCATCATGTTGATGTTGCTGGTGTCCCGATGACTCTGATGTTCATGATTTTGTGCATGATGGTGATGATGGGATGATGATGGTGTTCCGATGCTGATGATGATGGTGTCCCGGTTATGATGATATTGATGATGATGATGATGATGATGGTGACGATGATGGTGTCCCGATGGTGATGATGATGATGATGATGATGATGATGATGATGATGATGATGATGGTGATGGTGATGGTGATGGTGATGGTGATGATGATGATGATGATGCTGTCCCGATGGTGATGATGCTGATGATGATAATGATTTTGATGATGTTGGTGACGATGATGTTGATGATGAGGATGATGACGTTGATTGTGAGATCGATTGTGATATTGATACTGAGATCGATAGTGACACCGAATGTGAGATCGATTGTGTGATCGATAGTAATATCGGTACTTACATCGATTGTGAGATCGATAGTCAGATCGATTGTGAGATCGACCGAATGAAATAGATCGAGTGAGATCGATTGTAAGATCGATCGAGTGCAATCGATCGAGCGAGACCGATCGTGAGATCGATAGTGAGACCGATACTGAGACCGATCGAGTGAGACGTTGGTTCCTCCCCCCCCGAACCTCCTTATCACCCGTAGGGTGGTCGTATAGGTATATGTTTTGTCCGTCGGGAATGGGGCGGTTTTTGATTCTGGAAGGCATCTTGGGGCTTCTTGGGGCGTCTTGGGGGCTTTTGGCGTCTGGAGGCAATCTTCGGCGTTGTGGAACGATCCTTCGTCGTCTCGTAGCTCTCTTGGACCGTTCCGGGAGCCTTTTGGATATTTTTGGATCGTTTTGGGGCCCCTTAAGGTTCCAAGTGTGCGTCCGGCACCTCCACCCCCCACCCCACACCCCTTGGGGGAGCCCTTTGGGGCCGTCGGGGGAGCCCTTTGGGGCCGTCCTGGGGCCGTCCTCGGTTGCTGCGGGGGCCTTGGGCGAAGGCAGATGGGGTTTCCTTGAACTGATTTGGGGGCTTCTTGGGTTGCTGCGGACCTCGTGAAAGGCCTAGAAGCGAACGTGCTAAACTTGGACGTTTCCCTTAGGGAACGGGCCGATGTTGGCTTCTGGAGGGCTTCTTGGGCCGCGTTCTGGGCACGCAAGGGGTCTCAGGGGCCGCGTGGAAGGCCAAGAGGCGAACGTGTTGGAAAGATATGCTTTCCATCGAGTATGGGACGGTCGTTGCTTCTGGAAGGTTTTTGGGACGCCTCTGGGTAGCGTCTTGAGGCGTCTTGGGGGCCTGTAGGGCTGTCGGGAGGCCAGGTTGGACGACTTGGTGCGTTGTTGAACGATTTGGGCCGACCAGGAGGCCTTTTTAAGAACCCTCTTCGCCCGTCTTGGGCCCTCTTGGGACCGTTTTGCACTTCTCCAGAGCCGTTGCTATGGTTTCTGGGGCCTTCGTGCCGCCAAGAGGCAGTCTTGGAACCCTCTTGAAAGCATATGGGGCTTGAGGGGGTCGATGTTGGATGCTTTGTGGGCCTTTGTAGGCCTCGTGGAAGTCCAAGAGGCTGCCGAAAGTGAATGTTTTCCCTGGGGAATGGGACGATTTGTGCTTGTGGAGGCCTTCGTGGAGCGCCTCGTAGTAGTTTTTTCACACGTCTCGGGGGCCTATGGGGAACCGTCTGCAGGCAAGCTGGGGCGGTTTGGACCGAATGGTCCTCCTCGCGGGCCGTCCAGAAGCCCTTTGGGGACACTGTTGGCCCGTTGTGGAGCTTTCGTGGGACCGTCCTCCGACAGTCCTGGGCCGTTGCTGCGGTTTCTGAGGCTTTCGTGGTGTGCCCGGAAGCCGCCGAGGAGCCTTTTTGAAAGCCTCTTGGGGTGTCGGGGGTCGGAATTGGAGGTTTACTATGCCGTTGTAGGCCTCGTGGAGCCCCAAGAGGCGAATGTAATATAAATGTATGTATTCCCACAGAAGATGAAGCCGTTTTTGCTTCTGGAGGCCCTCGTGGAGCGCCTCGTGGGCGCGTTTCAAACGTCTTGGGGGCCTATGGGGCCGTTTGGGAGCAATCTTGGGCGTTTTGGACCGAATCGTCCCCCGCGTGGGCCGTCTGGGCAGCCTTTGGGGACCCTGTTAGCCCGTTTGGGAGCCCTTTTGGCACCGTCCTGCGGCTCTCCCAGGCCGCTGTTGTGGCTACTATAGCCTTCGCGGATCGTCTGGCAGCCGTCGTGGAGCCTTTTGGGGAGCCTCTTGGGCTGCAGAGGGTCGATCTTGGAGGCTTTGTGGGCCGCTGTGGGCAGCGTGGAGGCCCAAAAGGCGAATGTGCTGGAATGGGGCGGTTTCTGCTTCTGGGGGGCCTGCGCGGGCCGTCCCGTAGCACTTTTTCCATAGCCTTGGGGGCTGATAGGGGCCGTCTGGAGGCAATCTCCGGCGTTCTGGAGTGATCTCTCGTCGCCTCGTAGCTCTCTTGGACCGTTCTGCGGCCCTTTTGAGTCTTTTTGGCCCGCCGTTTTGGGGCCTCCTGAGGCTCCAAGCGCGCGGCCTACACCTTTGCCCCCCCCCCCCCCTCCCCCCTCCCTTGGGGAGGGGGAAGCATCTCACACGCTCACACGCCGTCTCCGAGCGTGCGGCCGACACCTTTGCTCCCCCCCCCCCGGGGGAGGGGTTTGGAGAGGGGGAAGCATCTCACACGCCGTGACCCCAAGGGGTCGACGGATGTGAGGTTCCGGTTGGGGCTCCGAGTTCTTATGGGAGACCTGCTGGCCTGCCGATTTCTGCCGATTCGACTTCTTCCGGCTCCGCTGCCGATCTCCGCCGATCCGAGTCATGTCGATTTCCGATCCGACTGGTCGATCCGAGTCTGGGTTCTCGTGACGGGAGGACGGGGCGGCGCTCGCTCGGCTGCGCGAGGGCGTGCAGCAGCGGCTCGCCTCGATGGGCGTCCAGGTCCCGCTGCTGGCGGCCAGCACGAGCTTCAACGAGAGCGCCTGGGCGGAGCGGGTGGTAGCCCGGCTGGAGGGAGGCCCGAAGGGGCAACGACCGCCCTCCCCATTCCCTCGATCCCCTGGGATCCTGGCGATGCATGCTCTGCGCAGCGAGCGTTTCCGCCCCGTTTCCGGGCTAGGGGTCCCTCACAGATCGACCTTCCCGGAACACGACGCCGAAAGATGGGGCCCAGGGCTCTGAATGGTCCGGATTTTTCTCAGGAGGGACAAAAGCACACAGACACAATTCATCGTCGATTCCCCAGAAAATATGGGAAAATATGGGAAGTGGGGGGGAAGACCAACAAAAAACCCAAGAATAGTATCCCAGTGCGACCCTACCTAGGAGTTGGAGCCCCTAGGAAAGCAGCATTAGTAGTAACAGTAAAGCTAAGCTAAAGCTAAGCTACAGCTAAGCTAAAGCTAAGCTAAAGCTAAGCTAAAGCTAAGCTAAAGCTAAGCTAAAGCGAAGCTAAATCTAAGCTAAAGCTGAGCTACAGCTGAGCTACAGCTAAGCTAAAGCTAAGCTAAAGCTAAAACTAAAATGAAGCTAAGCTAAATCTAAGCTACAGCTAAGCTAACGCTAAGCTAAGGCTAAGCTGAAGCTAAGCTAAAGCTAAGCCAACGCTAAACTAAAGCTAAGCTAAAGCTAGCTAAAGCTAAGCTAAAGCTAAGCTAAAGCTCAGCTAAAGCTAAGCTAAAGCTAAGCTACAGTTAAGCTAAAGTTAAGCTAAAGCTAAGCTAAAGCTAAGCTAAAGCTAAGCTAAAGCTAAAGCCCCCAGGGGACTGGGGGAACCGCGGGGCGGGGACTGGGGGAACCGCCCGGGGCGCTTTCCACTGCCCGGCCCCTTTAAGCTAAGAGAGTAAGAACCCTTCTGGGCAGAGCCTAGGTAGGGAATATGGGGAAATGTTGGGAATCCTGTTATGTACGTGTATTCATTTGTGTGTCCCAGGACCCCTTCATTTTCATGATGTTCCAGTGTTTCGGGGGTCGGGCGCGGGCGGGCGGGGTGAGGATCGAGGCGGTCGCTGTCGCCCGCATCGGCAACACCAGGGCGTGCCCATGCCATGCTTGCGCTGGCCCCCCCCCTAAGGGCGACGCGCCCGCTCGCAAGTCTCACGGTGTGCGCTCGGTGGCGGGCGCTCTCTGGCGTTATGCCACCTGCAGGCAACGATACACACGAGTTACGTTGGATAGTGTGCTAATTACTCAAACCTCCAACGCATTGAACAAAATCAAGACGGAGTTTTTTTTTCGATTTTCGGCCTCTAGAGGCTCTCGCCGGGCCCCGGGACCGTCAAAAAACGACGCAGGATGGAAAACCGGTCCTGGGGAATGGGTCGAGACTTCCGAGGACCCCGTATTGACAAAAATCACGACTCGGATCTTTGGGTAATGTGCTACCGGTTCGGACGTGTGCATCCAAGGGGTGCGCATCCTACTGCTTACTCCTAGCGTCCCATGGTAGGGGGTTGGGCCAGGTTTCTGTTCGACCGCCGCCTTCGATCCCAGCCGCCAGGCCTTGCGGCCTGTCCCATGCTCATTTTTGCTCGGCGTGCTCCCTGTGCAGGAGGAGACGCTGTGCCTCTCGGAACTGGCGCGCGCAGGGCCAGCGCCAGCCTGCAGCGCGGCGGCCGCGCCCCCGCGCACGCCGCGCCCCCCGCGCCGCACGAGCTCGCCGGGCGCGAAGCGCCCGCCGGGCCCGAGCTGCCACAGCAGCCTGCAGGGCCCGAGGCGCTGGCGCGGATGCCGTTGGGGGAGCCGGCCGCGCCGCCGCAGGCGCGCGGCCGCCCCTCGCAGCCCAGCAGGCAGGGCAGCCGCCGCCGGCCCCGCGAGCGGCGGGGCCAGCGCGGCAGCGGCGCAGCGGGCGACGCGAGGCCTCCGCCCGGCAGCGCGCCCCCTGCCGTGGCGGGCGCGGGCGCGCCCCGCGCGCGAGCCCCGCGGCGGCCGTCGCGCGAGCCCGCCCGGCGCCGGCCCGCCGCCGGCGGGCCCGGCGGCCGCCGGCAGGCCCACGTCCGAGCCGCCAGTCGTGGCGACGGGGTCCGGCGCCGCGCTGGAGGCGGAGGGCCCCGCGGTGGTGGGCGCGGGGCCCGCGGCGCGGTGGGGCGCGCCGCCGCGCTGGCTGCCCTGCGGCAGGCCCTGCTGCACGCACTTCCACTGGCCCGACCTCGCCTCGGGCGCGGCGCGCGGGGAGTGCCCGCGGCTCGCGGCCGGGGCCGCCTGCGGGGGCTGCCACTGCGGGCGGCACCTGTGGCCGCTGGGGGACGCCACGCGCGGGGCGGCCGCCGCGGCCTCCGCCTCGCTGCTCGTGTGGCTGCTGGGCCCCGTCGCGGAGCCCGCGGTCGGCGCCGCGGCCTGCGAAGGCGTGGCGGTGGTCGCCTCATCGGCGCACGGGGCCGTGGCCGCCGTGGCCGCGAATTGGCGCGTTCCGCTGGGCGCGGCCGAGGTGCCTTGGGGGGGGGGGGTCGAAGTCGAAGAAGAAAACAGTACATGAACACATACAAACTGTCGGAGCTCCGCGCGAGTTTCTTGGATCGGCTTTGGGACCGCCTGGCGGCGCCTCCGGCGCCGCTCCTGGGGCGCTCCGCGCGCCAGGGAGGGGCCGATCCAAGAAACTCGCGCGGACCTCCGAACGTTCCTGTTTATGCGTTTTCCTGCACAAAAGCATGCCCTCCCTGCCTCACCCCACTTCCTCCTCGTCATCTTCCTTTTGCATCCTCCTCATTCTTCACTCGGACGAGGGCCAGTCGAGACATCGGCTGCATTCCTTGGCGTTTTCTCTTCTGCTACTTCCTGGAGGCTTCTCGTCGCCATGGCTGGATCCGCCTCGAAAAGCAGATCTGGATGGACACCGGGAGGTCTGGGCGGGAGAACCGTTGTTGTCTCAATTGGCCCTGATCCGATTAACTCTGAGCTGACGTTGCGCCCACGAGGAGCATGCCGTGTCCGCTCGGCGTGAGCTGAATTGATGCGAGCGGCAGGATTATTGTTTACGCCAGAACATCCAGAAAAGATTCCCAGGCGAGGTGTCGTGAGGATGAGCATTCGTGAAGCAGAGAGGGGGGGGGGGGGCACAGGTCAAAACAAAGCGAGGTTCAGCCCGAGTGGCTCCCCACGATGGCCACTTTTGGGCCTCTGCTAGCCTCTTGGCGTCAACCTGGGGCTCTGGTGGGGCCCTCTCGGGGCAGTCGTGGGGCTCTCAAGGGCCCTGGGAGTCATTCTTGCGACATCTGAAGGCCACCGCCCCAAAAAAGCGGAGCCCCTTACAATAGCGAGGTTGGCAGTCGTGATTTCCATATATGCTGTAGGTACGTCAAGTTGAGAATAACGGTCATGAACGATTGCGAAGCGTTAAGTCGGGCCTGTCCCCTTACAGAAGGAACATGCAAACATAAAACATAATATTGTGACGATTTGCTTATGACGATTTGTTTGACCATTTGGGGCGATTTTTGGAATAGGTTTTGGCAATGTTTTAGTTTTCGTCCAAAATCCGCCTGTATAGGGGGACATGCCCGACCTAAGCTCAGCGCGTCGCGCCGCAGGGTCTGGCCCACCACGATTCGGCGCGACGCACCAGGCACGACCCGGCCCCCAGTCCTCACCGCTTCGAGCCTTCCCCAGCCTCCCGTCCCGCGAAGCAGAGCGACACGCCAGAAGCTCGCAAGGGACAGCGCGTCGCATTTCCTCACCGAATTTGGAGGAACGAAACATGACATGAACGTAAAAACTCTGAGATCCGCGCGGATTTCTCGGATCGCCGCTGGGGCCCCTGGCGGTGCCTCTGGCGCCCCCTGGCGCGCTCCGCGCGCCACGGAGGGGGCCCAGCGCGGATCCAAGAAATCCGCGCGGACCTCCGAGTTTTTATGTTTATGTAATTTTTCGTTCCCCCATATGTTCCGTCTGTGGCACCAGCCGTTGTTGCGCCTTGGTTCTTGACAGAAGGGCTGCGGCGGCGGGCCTCCACGTTGCTTTCGTTCGGATGACCCTGAGATCTAGGGCGAAGTCACGATCAGAGCCCTATACCCCATCTTTCTGCTTTTTGCATGTCCGGCCCGGATCGATCCGTGATGCTTTCGGGGCCCAGAATTGGGCGAACACATCCAGGGTGAAACAAATGCAACGCCCAGATCTCCGGGGACGCTGATATTGGGCAGGATCTCGCTGTCGGGGCGCTCGTGCGGCACCATTCGGCACTTTGGTTTTTTGGCAGGCCTTTCGGCCGACCGCGGGGAGCCATGTGGCGACGAGGCGTCCTGCAAGTGCGCGCCAGAACGATGGCGACTCAGCTGCAAGTCGGCTGCCCGAACAGCCGTCCCAGGCATGCTCGTGTCGTGAACAAAAAGCACGACGGGAGATTTCTGGCCGTCCTCGGCCTCTGGGGGCCCTCGCCGGGCCCCGTGGACAGGGAACAAACACGGCTTGGGACGGAAAAGCGGAACTGGGCGAGACCTCCGGGGATCCACGCTGCTGAGGAATCACGACGTCGGGGGGTGGCCTGGGGGCTTCGCTGCGAATCGGTGCCCCGAGCAGCCGCTGGAGATTCGCAGGGCCGGTGGCCCGATCCCGACGCGCTCCGCGGTGCCAGGCTGACGGCAGGGGCTCGTGCTCTGGCAAGCGGTCGTCAGCGCTGGCGAAGTGCTGCCCCGGCTGCCCCTGGACTGGGGCAGTGCGTTGTCTGTCCCATTTCTCCTCCTCCTCCTCGTCCTCCCCCTCGTCCTCCTCTTCCTCCTCCTCCTCCTCCTCCTCCTCCTCCTCCTCCTCCTCCTCCTCCTCCTCCTCCTCCTCCCTCCCCCTCGTCCTCTTCCTCATCCTCCTCCTCCTCCTCCTCCTCCTCCTCCTCCTCCTGATCCACAGTGCAGGTTTAGCACATGCGTTCTGCTTGTCGCATCGCTATGTGCTCGCGATCTCATCGCTGTGTTACCATGGACCTGGCGGTGCACATAATCATACATCCAGCGGTTCCTGCTCATACCGAGGCGATGTTAGCTTTTCTTGCTTATATCTGGGATCCTCTGGTGCCGCAGCATCACGTGGACGATGGGCCATGGATAGTGTTAGTGCAGGTACCTGATGGGACAGCCTTCATGGCCCGGCGTCGTTTACTGTGGCTATGATGTTGCGTCTGGGGTGGGGGCTTCCAGTCCACCACGCTGTGGATCAACCTGCAGAGCTTGCACAGTGATAGTTCTACAACTGCACCTCGTGATGTCGAAAAGATGGTTGCGTGAGACGCGGACGTATGGGGATGACAGCAAACATCTCCTCACCACCCTGTGCTTGCCCACCTCTCTGGACCACCTTCTTTACGTCCACTTCGCAATGAAGTCAGAATGTGTACGCCTTCGTTGGGGAGTCTTTTGTGGCACTCAGATCTGCCATCGCCGGGGCAGTGCATTTAGCCAGCCCCTGTGCTTTCTGAGGAGCCGCCCATGCTGGTGAAGTTTCTGCTATGCGGCACCTTATTTGGGATTGTGATGGCACGCCGTCTGATCGACAAGCTTATGGCACGCCAGCTCGCGTCGAACGCGTTGAAGCGAGCTTCCCTTCTGATCCACCCTGGTACTCTGCCTTGGGCTCCCGACCCAGAACGGCTGTTGCCACGTCCAGCTATGGAGTTTGACGTCCTTGGGCTCTTCTTGGGTGACCTCCAGGCTGCTCCTCGACTCACGTCTCCTGTGTTTGGTGACGGTTCTGGTCTCTATGACCTTTCACCTAGAGCATTGCGTTGCGGCTTCTCCGCAGTAGCAGTAGGAACATCTGGCGAGGCGCGAGTGGCCGCCTGCATACGGTGCATACCCTTGTGCTCAATGTGTGCTTGGTGCTGAAATTTTGGCGCTGCCAGATGTCCTCTTGCGGGCCATACCAGGTTCACGTGGTAAATCTGTTCATTGCAACGATGTCCAGTGGGTGGTTGATTCGTGATTCGCTCCGTCTTCTCGCGTTGTCCCGTGTTGGAGCCCTATTCGGGCATCTGGGCTCGCATCCACGCGAAAGCTGGCGACCTTGCTTCACAGAAGGTGAAGGATCACCCCACTGTCTCTTCCCCTGCGCAGGCCACCTGGCTAACAACGGGGAGCGATCGTGCCGATAGGTTTCCCGAGCTGAGTGCTCGACGCCGTCCTGTTGGTGCAAGCGGCAGTGGAACGACTGAGCAAGTCGCGTATTGCAGAAGAGCATGTCGGCAAACGGCGATCTGCCGCGCCCAAATAGGACCTTTCGCCCTGCCCAGGTCGCCCTCCCTCCGAGCTTGGCCTCCCGGCGGCCGGTGGCATGCCGCCCGCGGGGGTGCCGCACGAGCTGGCCTGGGATCATCCCGTGCAGTGCTTTGGGCGCACAGCCTGCTGGGCCTCCAGCCATTGTAACTTGTCCAGGGCCCAGCGTCTGGCCCCCCATGGGTTCGGCCATGTAGTCATGCGTACTGGCAGGTATGTATTCTGCAAGGTCTGCGGTTCGCATCCGCCCACAGCTTTGGGGCATGTCCACAGACGGTGCAACAGGCGCCCAGAGTCCACCGCCGCCAAGTACAGGCTTGGTAACTTGATGCAGGGACCGGACCCCAAGAGCAAACAGTCCACAGGAGCTGTGCTGCCAGCACTGACGCGGATTATGACAGTTGTGTCTCCTAGGCTGGCTTGGGTCCCCCATCTCGTCCCATAGTGGTTTCTGTTGGGGAGACGCGGCGCATTTAACTCAGCAGCGAAATGGTATAACGTGCAGCCTCTGCTTCTATGCGAAGCACGGTTGAAGGAAGCCGACAATTTTCAATCATCTGCTCTGGATTACGGCTACGTTTGCAGGACAGCGGTTCGAGGTAGCCGGCAAAAATATAGTTTAGGGTGGTTCTCCAGTCGCTCGGCCGCCAGCGCACAGTAAAGACGGTATCTTGGTACATTATGTCGGGGCCAATGGTGCAGCAAGATGTGCGCGACCGAGCCGTATGTATACGCCGGACCAGGCCGAGTATCGGCCATGTTACGGGGACAATCTACCACGTTCGCCATGATAATATGTCGTGCAGCAGCTCTAGTAGGTTGAATTTGAGATGCAATGTCTTCCTCACGTGCTGCCCTAGGGGGAGAGTGGTCGAATGTGGTTTCGCTCCTCCCCTAGCCAGTACCCCTTGCACTGTGGAGCGTCCGGCGTCCTCTATGGCGTTCTGATTGTTCGGTCTGCCTTGTGGCCCTTGGCACTCGCTTGTTAGAAACCCGCCCAGGGCTTGCGATTCACGCAAAGCGTGATTGCCCCCTCTTCTGCTCTGTGTTCTCTTCTCGTGGACCTGCCTCCTCGAGGGCAGGCCACCGACCCAGTCCTTCTCCTCTTGTAGCGTTGCGCAAACCTAATGTGAAAACCTGTGACGTTCTTAGTCCTCCTTCTCCTCCTCCTCCTCCTCCTCCTCCTCCTTCTCCTCCTCCTCCTCCTCCTTCTCCCCGTCCTCCTCCTCCTTCTCCTCCTCCTCCTCATCCACACTGCAGATTCGGCGCACACGTTCTGCTCCTCCTCCTCCTCCTCCTCCTCCCCCTCTTTCCGCTCCAGGACGCCTCCTCCTCTTTCTCCCCTTGTTTCTCCTGCTCCCTATGTATATATCTATATACATCTCTCTCTCTCTCTCTCCACCTCCTGCTCCTTCTCCTCCTCCTTCTCCTCCTCCTTCTCCCCGTCCTCCTCCTCCTCCTCATCCTTCTCCTCCTTCTCTTCCTCCTCCTCCTCCTCCTCCTCCTCCTCCTCCTCCTCTCCTCCCCCCTCCTCCTTCTCCTCCTCCTCCTTCTCCTCCTCCTCCTCCTCCTCCTCCTCCCCGTTGTCGTTCTCCTCATCCTCGTCGTCGTCCTCCTCGTTCTCCTTCTCCTCCTCCTCCTCCTCCTCCTTCTCGTCGTCGTCCTCCTCCTCCTCCTCCTTCTCCTCTTCCTTCTCCCATTTCTCCATCTCCTTCTACCCCTCCTCCTTCTCTCCTCCTCCTCCTCCTCTTCCTCCTCCTCCTCCTCCTCTTCCTCCTCCTCTTCCTCTTTCTCTTCCTCCTCCTCCTCCTCGTCCTCTCTATTCGCCTCCTCCTCATCATCTTCCTCCTCCTCCGTTTCTTCCTCTTCTCTCGGCCGTTGTTTTCCTTAGGAGTGGCACCCGCCCAGCATTTGTGAGCTCTGACCTTCGCCGTCGCGTGGGACCGAACCGAACTGACCCTCCTCCTCCCCCTCTTTCCTCTCCCCTCCTGCCAGGGGAGGCGGGGGGCGGGGCGGTAGAGAGAGGTGCAGGCTCCCGCGCGAGGTGCTGCTGCCGCAGCCGAGACTCCGCAGCGCCGGGCTCCTGTGCGACCTGGTGGCGAAACCCACCGAGAGTTCCTTCTACCTCTGCCATAAGAAGGACAGGTAAGGCTTAGGGCTGCGCAGAGACAGCACCCTCAGGTACAGCCAAGACGCTGGCAGAAGGACCGCTGAGGGTTCGGAAACGACTCGCTGTTCCTTAGGTCACTCCGTGGTTGTTCCTCTAGCTCTCCTCGTTCACCCAGGTGTGTTCTTGATGCCACACAGGGGCTTCGTTCCATCTGTAGCGTCCCTTCTGACAGCAGCTTGGCTGTAGTCCCAGCTGGCCTCGACAGGCCCCCCGAGTAGCCCGCGCGATCTCAACACCCTGACGGCGCCTCCAGCGGCGCCCTGGGGGCGCTCATGGCTGGGGCGCTGAGGCCGCTCTGGGCTGCTTGGGGAGCCCGTTGAGGCCAGCCGGGGCTGCTCGGGGCTCGGGAGAGCTGTGGAGGCTTGCCAGTGCTACACATTGTGCATTCCTAAGTATTCCGAAGTTCTTTTTTTTGGGGGGGGGCCAAGATCCTTTGACTTCTAATCGTTTTATCCTGGACCTCTTCCTGGCCACTGGGCGGCCAGGAACACTCAGAAACGAGCACAACTGGAGAGGAGCACGACTGGAAACGAGCGACGTGTACCTTCGGGGCTGTCTGTGCGCAGCCCGAAGCCTTACCGAGAAGAACCGCGTGCCTCAAAGGCGGAGGATGCCGTCGGCCTCCGTCGAGCCCCTCGCTGCCATCTGAGGCGGTGGCGGGGCTTCGGGAGTGAAGGTTCGAGCTGCGTCGAGGTTCGGAGTGGAGGGGCCGTGGGAGGCAACCGGGGCCGAGGGTGCCCACGGGGGCGGGTCCACCACCAAATTACCCCCCCCCAGTTGGGGATACACCCCTCGAAACCCAAAGGGCACGACCTACATACATCCCCATCTGGGGGCCATCTGGGGGGGGCAAATCGGCCAGTGGGGCCCAGGCCACGCCGCTGGGGATGGGGATCGGTTGAACGATACTCGAAGGACGTCCGCGACATGCAGCAGGAGTACCTCCAGCTGCTCCATGCGGGTCTGCTTGGAGCTACGCTTGAATTGTGTGTTCGGGCTCTGACGGGGCATGTTTGGGTCTGTAGGAGTTGGTCTGGTCAGCTTTTCGTGCGTTCTCAGGGCGTTTGGAGTCTCTCCTGGGAATTCTGAAGGGCATGTGGGGCACTCGGGGTGCACCATTTTCCCTGAATGCGCCGTCTGATATTACTCTTGGGGATGTCGTGGGATCCCCTGTGGGCCCTGGACGAACCTGTGTGATAGTTCAGAAAATTGGTGTGTATTCGGGTCCTCTTGGGGTCCAGTAGGGGCATGTGGGGTACAGTAGGAGCTCGACCACAAAAGGCCTTCCACAAGACATCCAAGCCTGAGACCCCAGGGCGTCCATTGATTCTTGGTGTGGAGGCGTCACCCTTTCCATTGCAAAACCATCTAAGCCGAAGAAACCCAGGGCACCCTGGACACCAGCAGGGTGTTTCTTGGCATGGGTCTCCAATGTATAGCGTAATGCGGCCGCGGTCATTTCGAAGCCCGTTTTAGGGGGCCAATGGTTTTTCTTTCCGATAATTCTGACGACATCGGCTCGAACGAAAGGTATTACCCAGACACTCAGAGCATTCATAAAGTCGATTGCGCGGTTAACTGCAGACTATCAGGGGCGAGGTCCTTGCTCCCACCTGGCATCATGGGGCCGCGATGACCGTGAGGAGCTCGCACCAAACACGGGGAAAGGACAATCAGGGCGCCAGAGATGGGGGCACAGCAAACGGTGGCACGGGGAGCGCCGATCTCCTTTTTTGGCTGTGCCCCCCCCCCCCGTTTGCGGGTCCCTGGGCGCCGCAGATGGGGGCACAGTACACGGTGCCACACGGAGAAACCAGAGCCCCCGTTTGGCGAAACCCCGCTTGCGAAGCCCCGAGGCAGGGCGGCCAGCGCGGAGGGACCGCGAGCTCGCACCGAAAACTCAAAGACCACTGGGCTGTTCTTTCCAGCCTCGGGATGCCTCACCTCTTGGAGGTGCTCGTGGGAGGAGGTGCAGCAGCAGCAGCAGCAGCAGGAAGAGGGAGCCGGGGGGGGGGGAAGGACGAGGAGGACGAGGGAAAGGAGGAGGAGGAGGAGGAGCAGGGGGAGCAGGAGGAGGAGGAGGAGGAGGAGGAGGAGGAGAAGGCAGTCCTGCAGAGATCCTGACCACTGGAAGCCCTCTGGAGAGGGGGGCCTCGCGCGCCTGCGGCGCGCCTCTCGCCCCCCCCGGGGGCCGCACCCATGAGAGAGTGGCGGCGGGCCTGCCGGCGGAAGGCCGGCGGAAGCAGCAGCGCGGAGTCGGGAGGGAGCAAAAAAAAGACACGCAGGGAAATATCGGGGGAGCGTAAGACCCGGGTTTGCCAGGACTCGGGTTCGCCATCGTTTTTTGACGACCGCGCCTCGGATTTTGGCGAGGAGGAGTTTCGCGGGATGTCTGCAACGGGAGGCCTCGTCAAAATGCAGGCTCGGCCTCGTCATTTTTTTGACGACCTCGTCGGGGATTTCCGAGCCCCCTGTACCCAGGTCTTACGTCCCCCTGAAAATAGGGGGAAAGATGGGAAGTGGGGGAAGGCAAAAGCCCCCCAAATAGGGGGGATCCTGTTACGTGTGTCTACTCATTCGTGGGTGCCCAGGGGGCCCCCTCAGTTCAGTCGGGCGTGTCCCTCTTCAGCCACGTGCAGAGGGGGGCTTAGGAGGAGGGGGGAGGGCTTCTTGGAAGCACCCCTGCTTCTTAGAAGGCGCGGGCCTTGTCTATAGCTGCAGGGCCGGCGTTTTCTAAGAAGCAGTCTCCTTTTCAGATGCCTTCCTCCCTCCTCCTACCCCCGTGTTCGCGCCGCCAACCTCTGCAGGAGGAGTATTCAAAAATAGACCAAAAATGGTTGGCCATGTTTGAATCGCGTTGGGCTATTTGTTCTCTGTTCTTCCCAAATCCGACTGTAGGCTGAAATGCCCGACCTAATATCAGTGAGGCGTCGACATGCTTGGGTTTCTCAGGGTTGCCGCACCCAGCCAACTATATGTGTAGGAATGTGTGTAACATCTCATATGCAATCGAAGGCGCCTACGGCGAATCACCGCCATGCCCTGCCTTTGAGGGTACGCCTACGGAGCCAAGCGGTCGGGCAAAGTTGGCCACGCCATTGGACCATGCGTTCCCCCAGCCGTTGTGGAAGCTCTTCGGGGAACACGTGGGGGAGGAAGAGGAGGAGGAGGAGGAGGAGGAGGAGGAGGAGGAGGAGGAGGAGGGGAGGAGGAGGAGGCCGAGGAGGAGGAGGAGGAGGAGGAGGTATCTCGGGGCGATCTATCTCGGGGCGATCTTGGGGGCCTCTGGGGCCGTCTCAGGCCGTCGGAAGGCCGACAAGAAACAAATGCCAAATTCCTTGAACAACCAATGGAAATCAAGCATGTTGGCATCTTCGGGCCTTCCTTGAGGACCCCCTTGAGGCCCCTTGGGCCATCTGCGGGGCCTCTTGGACGCTTCTGGGGCGGTCTTGGGCTATCTGGGCTATCTTGGCTGGAGACAGTTTGAGGCCCCTGGGGGGCTGGTTTGGAACCTCTTTTGAACCTCTTCGGGGCTTCTTGTGGGCCTCTTGGGGCCTCCCGGGCACCTCTTGCGGCATAAAGCTCAGAATTTCAGTTCGGGTTCCCCCTCTTGGGCCTCTCTTAAGACCTTCTTGGAGCGTTCTGGGGCCGTCTTGGGCGCCTCGTGGGCCGTCCTGGTACCCTCTTGGGTCGTCGTGGGGCACTCTTGAAGGAGGCAGGGGTCCCTGGACGCCAGAGCGCTTCAGGCCCGCCTCGAGAGCCTGTCGGGGGGCTCCCGGCGTGGCCGCTCTGGAGGCGTTCTGGCGCGCTCCCTGGGAGCCCCCCCCCCGGGAGGCTTTTCGGGGCGCTTCTCGGGGCCCGCCCTGCAGATGCAGGGCTAGGCCGTCCGAGAGAACGAGGACGGAGAGAGTCAGCATGTGTTTCGCGTGCGGCTGGCCTCTCGGAGTCTGTCCGCAGGCCACCTTGTCGTTTGCTTGTCCGATCTGTGGGAGGGCGGGGGGCTCGTGCCCTGAGATCCAGGCGGGGTGTGTTCGCCCGGTTTCGGGCCCAGGGCGATCACCGATCGATCCGGCTCGAAAGTTGCCGCACATGGGTGGGGTCTAGGGCGTCTGTCGTGATTGCTCGCGATGCTGCATGTTTTCGCAACGTCGGATCCCAGGGTATGGGGGGCTTGAAGAGCCAGCTTGGGCCGACCAGGGGCCCAACAGATCCCGCTTTGGGCGCTCGTCGTGGCAGCTCCTAGGCATTCTTGAGATGCTCTGGCCCGTGCTGATCCCAGTCGAAGTCGCGGTGGGCTTGTCTTGGGGCGTCCAGGACCCGTCTTGGGGTTGGGGGGGCGGCTTTTGTGCCTCGGGCCCCGAGCCCCTGTCTGGGGACCGTCTTGGACTGCCCTGGTGCTCCCGAAGGCGCTCGGCAGGCAGGCGAGCAGAGCGGGCGGACATAGGTGCAGCCTGAAGCGCCGCGTGTTCCGGGTGTTGGCGAGGCTGGCCTCCCGGGCGCCTCTCGGGAAGGCTGGCGTCCTCCCAGGACCTGCTGATGGGCGCAGGGGCGAGCTGGAGAGGCCCGGCGGAGCTCGAGGGGCCCTGGGCTGGGGGCTGCGCCGTGGTCAGACCGACCAGGAATGTGCAGTGGAGACCCATGCCAAGAACCACCCTGCTTGCCTCCAGGGTGCCCTGGGTGTCTTCGGTTTCGATGATGGTTTTGCCATGGACAGCGTGACGTTCCCACCAAGAATCAATGGAAGGCATGGGGTCTCAGGGTTGGGTTTCTTGTGGAAGGTTACTGGTGGTCGAGCTCTTTCTGTACCCCCCACATGCCCCTACTGGATCCCAAGAGGACCCGAATACACACACACACTCACACACACACACACCACAACTTCCTGAGCTACCCAACAGGCTCGTCCCAGACCCACAGGGGACCCCACGACGTCCTCAAGGGTAATCCCAGACGGCGTCTGCAGGGTGTGCTGGTGCACCCCGAGTGCCCCATATGTTTCAGAATTTCCAGGAGAGACCAACGCGTCCTGAGACCGCATGAAGAGAGCTCCAAGCCAACTCCTACAGACCCAACCATGCCCCGGCAGAGCCCTAAAGACAGCTCAGACATAACTCCAAGCAGACCCTCAAGAGTGCCCCGACGGGGGATCCTCAGGCCCGAGTGGAGCATAAACGCGCGCACCACAGACGTGCACACGCATCGAGCATCGGATGGCATTCTTGCTCGGGGCGCAACAAGACGCTCGGCTTGATACTTTCCTTGCCCAAGCCTTTGCTGGTGAACAGCCTGTCACAAGCGAAGCCAGTAAGATGCGTGCACTTTGAGACGCGCGAGGAGTCACGCCGACTTGCTGCAATGACGGGGTAGATGGTGGCTCGTCGCATTGCAAGAAATGCGTTGCATAGTGCCTGAGAGTGTTTGTCTGTTTATGCCAAGTTGACCCAAATAGTTTGATTTGCCAAGTGCTTTTTTTCGAACTCCAATGTTCATGTCACACATTGCTGCACGTAGCTCACAACCATGTTCACTCCTGGACCACCCATTCATTATTGGAACGAGTTGGATCATGTTGGCCAATGTTGAGCATGTTGGCATCAGTGGGAAGAGTACGTGCTGCATCAAGAGGATCAGGAGCTGAATAATCACGTATGGTGGGGCATGGAGCTATGTGGATCAAATGTAGCAAATAACGGTGTTATTTGGTAGGCTGTTGTTTCGAGTCGAACGACAGTTAGGTGCGTTTGAGACGCAGCTGACCTCCGCTGGTGTGTGCTCATGTTGATGTACGTCCGAATGCCATCAAACTAGGCATCATCCTCGTCTTCCTCCCCCTTCCTCCCTCATCTTTCTTTTTCTCCTCCTCATCCTCCTCCATTTCTTTTGAAGACACCTCAGGATTCTTAGTAGATCGGCAGTGTCGTCGAAGATGGGCTGGTGTGGCAGATCAGAGCTCCATGAACTACATCGGTATTGGGGTCCTCCTCTTCCACCTACTCTCTCCTCCTCTTCGTCGTCCTCCTCCTCATCCTCCTCGTTCTCCTGCTCCTCCTCATCCAGCAACCGATCCGACGCCAGGGGATGTATGGGATCTCGTCGGAAGATTGCCCGAGGGGTGACCCTGTGTGTGTGAGTGTGTGTGTGTGCGTGCGGCGCCCCAGTTGGCGGCGTCTTCTCGGCCGGCCTTGATGGATAGTTCCCCTGAGGAGCAGCGGAGTTCTCTTGCCCCGGGAGCGTTGTTTGTTCGTCCTTGGTCTTGGTCGTTTGCGTCCCTGTCCCTTTGGGCCCAGCGCACTGCTCGTCTTTCAGCCTCGTCTCCCCTCCTGCACCTCCCTTGTTCCTCGTCTTCACTGCTCCTCCTTGTCCTCCCTCCTCTTCCTCCTCCTCCTTCTCCGCCATTCCTTTTCCTTGTGAATAATTTCTCCCTGTCGCACCCCGAGGCCAGTTTTTAGGGCGGGCTGGGCGTTTCGCCTGAGACTTTCTCCCCACTTATGACCCTGAAGCTTTAACATTGACAACAGCTTCACAGATGGAGGGCGGTTCGTTTTCAAAATGTGGCTCTCGCCTCAGCGCCGCGCACACTCATTTGAACAATTTGCTCTCGCCTTAGCGCCGCGCACAGTCGTTTTAAAGATTTGCACGAGTTTCACGGATTGAGGGCGGGGAGGGTTCAAAATGTGGTTCTCGCCTTAGCGCCGCGCACACTCGTTTCCTAAAATGTGAAAGAGTTCCAGGTATTGAGGACGGTTCCTTTTTAAAGTGTAGATCTCGCTTTAGCGCCGCGCACATTCATCGTAAGCACTTGAAAGAGTTTCACTGGTTGCCATGGTCAACAAATCAGGCATAGTGCTCTGGAAGGATTCAGGAATATGAGGGTGCAACAGTTATAATTACTCGCAGTGTTGAAGTCCCAGGATGGGCGTTCTGGTACGAGTTAAGATCGTCAAGGCGCAACAGTCAGGTTGATCCGTGGCGTTGGAATCCCGAGAACAATGTTTTGACATGTCTCAGGGTCTTCAGTTTTCTTCCAACGAGGCAGTTCCCCCAGTGGAAATGAATCGTTGCAGGGGCCTATAAAGAGGGAGCTTGGAGGGAGGGCTTATTCCAACATCGTTGATGACTCTTGGGGTTCCACTGGCCCTCCTCCTCCTCCCCCTCCTCCCCAGGGCCATCGCGGACCCGACGCGACCCCCGCTGCACCTGCTCGCGCCGCTGACCGTGATCCCCATGGTCTTCCTGTCGAAGCACGCCGCCCCCCTGGTGCACCGGGCGGAAGCCCTGCCTGCACCCGCCAGTCCCGCTGCCCTCCCTAGGGGAACGGGGGTCCAGCGCGCGGACCTCCGAGTCTTTCTGTTTATGCCATTTCTCGTTTCCCGACTCTCCCCCCTACAGGGTCCGTCTCGATCCGACCGATCCGATTCGATGTCGGCTCTGACCAGCCGGATCCGATTGGATTCCGACGCATTTCGGGCGGGAGCCTTCCTTGCACCCGCCAGTCCCACTGCCCTCCCACCCACAGGGTCCAGTTCGCTCCGATCGGTCCGATCCGAGATCGGCTCTGACCGGCCGGAGTCGGTTCGATTCCGATCCTCAGGCGATCCACTGCGGCCCGATGCTTGCACGGCTCCGTTGCGCATCCCGGCGCCGCCGATTCGATTCGATGCCGACTCCGCGCCGGTGCGGCCCGGTCCGACGCACGCTCCGATCCGATCCGATGTCCCGAGTCCAGGTTGATGGATCCTGCCCCGTCGGGCCTCGGGGCGCACGTCACGACGGGAGGAGGGGCGACGCATGGGGGTGGCGTCGTTTCGAGGTTCGAGGTTCTGTGGCGTTCTCGTCGGTTCGCCAACGACGGGAGGAGGGGCGACGCATGGGGGTGGCGTCGTTTCGAGGTTCGAGGTCCTGTGGCGTTCTCGTTTGTTCGCCAGGGGCCCGAGCTGTGGCCCCAGGACCATCGGGCGCGGTAGGGGGTGAGAGGAACCTTGATTCCCAGATGAGCGCCGCAAGAGAGCGGGGGGTCGGCTGCACCGACGTTGGGGCGTAAAATTAAGTCGGGCCTGTCCCTCTACAGGGGGGAATCTTCAAACATGGGCAACACATAGTCTGGGGACGATTACCTCATTATTGTGTCTGACTATTTTTGGATATGTGTCGCCACTCTTAAACTTCGTCCAGGATCTGCCCGTAGGAGGACCCGCCCGACCTGAGCGTGAGTGGGCCGCGCGAGGTCGCGCGTGAGTGCCCTCGTCTCCACTGTGTGGCGTGCCGCGCCGTCGGCCCGCGCAGGCTGCGGCGTAGCACAGTGGGGGCCCACGCCAAGAAGCGCCCTGCCTGCCTCCAGCACGCCCCGGGTTCCCCTCGGTTGTCGATGGCCTTGCGATGGCATCGCGAGGGAAATTGCGATGGCCCGGGGTTCCCCTTGGGTTTCGATGGACTTGCGATGGAAAGCGTGACTTCCCCTCACCAGAAATCCATGGACGTCCTGGGGCCCCAGGGTTGGGCTTCTTGTGGGAGGCTCCTGGTGGTCGGGCCCCTACTGTAAGGTCGCTGCGCCATCTCGCGTCAGACCCCTTTGTGATCGTCGCTCAGCTGATACAGGGGCAGCGATGAGGCTGGGATAGGCATAGGGGGGATGCATCGACCCCCAATCGCCCATTGATCACCGATAGGGGCCCGATAGCCCCAGGCTGCCCAGGAAGGTGCGGATCCACTATCGGGGGCCTATCGCCGATCTATCGGCGATGTATCGCCGATTCCAGGTCGATGCATCCCCCCCTATGCCAGTCCCCCCCTGTCGTTGCCCCCCACTGATGTGCAGGCCTTCGGAGATCAGCGCCCCACAGGGGGCCGATCCCCTCCGGGCAGCCGAGGGGTCTCGGGGGCCGCGTGGAGCCGATTCCCTGCCCTGAAGCCCTCCGAGGGTAGCCTGAACTCGGGCCTGTCCCTCTACAGGAGGAATATTCAAAATTAGCCTGGCGCAGGACCCAACCATGTGCAGCTGTGAGCACCGTCGTTGTATGCACCGCATTCGGAGGAGCTCCCTATAAAGCCACGGAACGTGTGAGGGGTGTGCCACAATTTCTCTGGTGGGCGTATGCGGAAGCAGCCATTGGGGCCGTCGGTGGAATTCCCGATGGGGTCACGAAACGCGTGAGGGACGTGCCGAAATAGGTGCGGTGAGCGCATGCGAACGCAGCCATTGGGGCCGTCGGTGGGGCTCCCGATGGTGCCGTGAAACGTGTGAGTGGTGTGCCGAAATGGGTGCGGTGGGCGCATGCGAACGCAGCCACTGGCGCCTTCGCTGGAGCTCCCTGTGGGGCCACGACACGTGTGAGGGGTGTGCCGAAATTGGGCGTGGGTGACGCATGCGGGCGGTGGCACTGGGGCCTTCGGTGGAGCTCCCTGTGGGGCCACGAAACGTGTGAGGGGCGTGCTGAAATGGGACGCATGCGGGCGGTGGCACTGGGGCCTTCGGTGGAGCTCCCTGTGGGGCCACGAAACGTGTGAGGGGCGTGCTGAAATGGGACGCATGCGGGCGGTGGCACTGGGGCCGTCGGTGGAGCTCCATATAGGGCCACGAGACGTGTGAGGGGTGTGCCGACATGGCTGCGTGACTCATGCGGGCGGTGGCACTGGGGCCGTCGGTGGAGCTCCCTGTTGGGCCACGAAACGTGTGAGGGGTGTGCCGGAATGGGCGTGCGTGACGCATGCAGGCGGTGGCACTGGGGCCTTCGGTGGACCTCCCTGTGGGGCCACGACACGTGTGAGGGGTGTGCCGAAATTGGTGTGCGTGACGCATGCGGGCGGTGGCACTGGGGCCGTCGGTGGAGCTCCCTATAGGGCCACGAAACGTGTGAGGGGTGTGCCGGAATGGGTGTGCGTGACGCATGCGGGCCGTGGTACTGGGACCTTTGGTGGAGCTCCTTGTGGGGCCACGAAACGTGTGAGGGGTGTGCCGGAATGGGTGTGCGTGACGCATGCGGGCGGTGGCATTGGGGCCTTCGGTGGACCTCCCTGTGGGGCCACGACACGTGTGAGAGGTGTGCCGAAATGGGTGTGCGTGACGCATGCGGGCGGTGGCACTGGGGCCTTCGGTGGAGCTCCCCGTGAGGACACAAGACGTGCGAGGGGTGTGTTTGTGTGTGTGCGCCAAACTGAGGGGGGTGACAGGAGGAGGGAGGAGGAGGGGGAGTAGGAGGAGGAGTGAGTGACGCGTGGCGCTGTCTCTTCAAAACGAGGACCCGACACCACAAGATAGTTGGGAAATGAAAAAATCGTCGGGGGACGATTTTCTACTGTTTTTGAATGTTGTTGAATATGTTTTGGCAATGTTTTATGTTTTGTCCAAGGCCCGCCCGTATGGGGGCATGCCCGACCAAAGGGTAGAAAGGAATTTTCGGACGCACCCCCCCCGTGGCTCAAGATCCCCACCACCGAGGCGGCTCAGAGTCCCCAAACCCACAAATACGCGCACTGTGCCCAGATTGCTCGCGCTCATACTGCTCACCGACGTGTTGCTGGCCCCAGTCGTGCCGGCAAGGCTCGCGCTGCTGCTCGCAACCGAGAACTGGGAGCGGCCCGCCGAAGTATTGCGCGCTCTCGTGCTGCGAGTCCCGCTGGAGTACTGTGCGCACACTTACTGATATTCCCAGTTGTGCTGGTCGCCGTAGGATTACCGATTTCCGTCTCGATGGTTGCACTCGCGTTGCTGCTCGCACTGGTCGTCCAAGTTTTGCTGGTAGCACTTGTTTTGCTGCTCACACTCGTACTGCCCACTGACGTGAGCACCGCTAGATCCATTCGTGCTAGTACTACTCGTGTTGCCGCTCGCACACGTACTGCTCACCGACGTGATATTAGTCCAAGTCGTGCTGGTGACAGTGGTACTGCTGCTCACCGACGTACTGCTAGTCCCATTCGTGTCGGGAACACTCTTGCTGCTGCTCGCACTCAGACGAACCACCGACGCACTGCAAGTTGCAAAACGTATCGGTCTCAATGTGCTCCCGGTCGACGTGTTTCTGATGATTCCCGCCGTGCAGGCAACGTACGCGTTGCTGCTCGCACTCGTAATGCTCACCGACGCTGGCGTACTGCTGGTCCCCGTTGTGTTGCTGACATTCGTGCTGCTGCTTGCACTCGTATTGCTCACTGACGTCCCGTCAGTTCCACTCGTGCTGGTGTCACTCGCGCCGGTGCTCGCATTCATATTGGCCTCCGACGTCCTCCTATACCCCATGGCGCTGGTGATCTCATTGTCGCCATAATGCTGGTATTCCGGTCGCGCTAACAACAGTCATGCGTCTGCTCGCATTGCTACCTCTCACCGACGTAATCTTAGCCCAAATCGAGAGGGTGACAGTGGTGCTGCTGGTTCCCGTCGCGCAACTGCTCGCACTTGAACTGCTCACAGACGCGCTGCTAGACTCAAACGTGCTGGCAACACTCGTGCTGCTGTCCGCAGACGTACCTCAACGACGTATTGCCAGTATCAGTCGTCTTTGAGACGCTCGTTTTGCTGTTCGCATTCGTACGGCTCATCGGCGTTATGCTAATCCAACTCGTGTTGGTAACGCCCATATTGCTCATCAACGCTTTGCTAGTCCAAATCGTGCTGGTGATTAACACTTATGCTGCTGTTCTCACTGGTACTGACCACCGACGTGCTGCTAGTCCAGGCCGTGCTGTAATCACTAGTGCGCATGGTATCACCCGTACTGGTCACCGACGTATTGCTAGTCCAAATGTTGTTGCTCGCACTCGTACCGCTCACCGACTTGTTGCTAGTCATTGTCGTGTTGAGAACACTCCGGTTGCTGCAGGTACGTGCACTTCCTGCACGCACTGTTGGTCCCAGTCGTGCTCGAACATTAGTGCTATTGCTTGCATTGGTCCTGTTCACTGGCGTACCACTAGTGCCAGTCGCGTTGGCCATGTATGGTCATGATTTTGTGGGTTGCGGTGGAGAATGGACAACGGAACAGCGAATGAGAAATATGGAACAGTTGGCGGGAAAGCGGAGCAGGCAATGGGAACGAAGAGCAGGGCGGAAGGAGAGAGAGGGAGAGAGAGAGAGAGAGAGAAAGGCATCCACCACACGTCCACACTTCGAGGTCAAATACTTCTCTGAGGTCGCTGCCAGGCCCCAGGCGACTGGCAGGGGACGTGAGTCCAGTCCACGGCCCCACGAGGGGGGAGTTGGTGGGTACGACAGTCACTGAAATCACCTGTGGGGTGTTCCAGACAGGGCCTCGCCTTCGAGGATCGAAGGAGGTGGCATCTCTTTGTCGGCGGAAGTGAAAGGAGGCCGCCTCCGCCGGCGGAAGTACATATCTGCATCCCAAGAGATGGCAAGATTTCGTTTTGGTTTCGAACCTGCCGTATGTGAGCTGGCGAATGTGATGGGCAGCGCCACTGGCTTCAAAGAAGTGTATAGTGCCTACCCGCTGGTGTGGGGCAGGCCTCTGGTGCCCGAGCCTTGTGAGGTGAGGAGAGGTGGCATGTGATGCCCATCCGTGCACACAGACCCGCCCTGCACGCAGGGACTTCGCCCCAGGGCTGGACCTAAACGCTGTTTTCCTGGACTTCGGCTGTGTTTTGTTGTTTCTTTTTGGCAGGGAGGTGCAGGAAAACAGGTAGAGCAAAACGAACAACAAAACGAACATGAACCGAACCACAACGATTAGGTCCAGCCCTGCTTCGCCCCCCCCCCCCCCCCATGGTGGAGAGGAGACTTGTGCGGGCTGCCCTACCCTGGCGCCGCACGTGCCGCGTCAGAGGTGGTGGCGATGCGAGTAGAGAGCGACGGTTGCGCCGCGCCCTTTCCATTCTGGCCTTCGCGCGAGACTCTGGACCTGCCCTCGGAAGGCGTCAGGCAGAACCGAGGGGAGTAGAAAAGAAGCGCGCCCACCCCCATCGTTCCCCTTCGTCGGAGCCCCCGGATACATGTACACTAGGTTGGTGTCGTGTCAACGCAGCTGCGACCCCAGGGCGTGCGTTTCAGGGTCGAGCGCCGCCCAGAATCGGCCAAGATCGAACGAGCTGGCGAGCGAAAGGACGCCGATCGTTTAAGGTTGAGCGCTCCGCGCAGCGTCGAACCCAGCGCCGAAGTCGTCACGTCACGAGCCTGCCAACCAGGAAGGGGCCATTCGAATTGACGCAGTGACCAGCAGTGGCGCCGTTACGACCCACATCGCGCTGGCAACACCCGTACCGCTGCTCGCAGTCGCACTGCTCACCGACGTTTTGTTAGCACCGTTTGTGCTGGTAACACTCGTGCCGCTGCTTGCACTCGTACTACTCACCGACTCGCCGCTAGTGCCAATCGTGTTAGTGACACACGCGCTGCTCGCACTCGTGCAGCTCACAGCCGTAATGCGGGTCCCGCTTGATCCGGTGACAATCGTGCTGCTGCTCGCACTCGTACCGCGAGTTCCCGTCGCCGACGCACTGCTAGTCGCTGCTGGTCCCGGTCGTGCCAGCAAAACTCGTGCTGTTGCTCGCGCTCATACTGCTCAGCGACATGCTGCGAGTCCTGAGGCGCGGGAGGAGGAGGAAGGGAGGGAGGGAGGGAGGGAGGGAGGGAGGGGGAGGGTGGGAGGGAGGAGGAGGAGGAGGAGGAGGAGGGATGAGGAGGAGGAGGGAGGAGGGAGGAGGGAGGAGGAGGGAGGAGGAGGAGGAGGGAGGAGGGAGGAGGAGGAGGAGGGAGGAGGGAGGAGGGAGGAGGGAGGAGGGAGGAGGGGAGGAGGAGGAGGGAGGAGGGAGGAGGGAAGGAGGGAGGAGGGAGGAGGGAGGAGGGAGGAGGGAGGAGGGAGGAGGGAGGAGGAGAGGAGGGAGGAGGAGGAGGAGGGAGGAGGAGGAGGAGGAGGGGAGGAGGAGGAGGAGGACCACGACGACACGATGATGATGACGACGACGACGAGGACGTCGATGGCGGCAGCGCCGCCAGCGCCGGCGGCGGCGTGGGCCTTCCGAGGTGTACGTTATGGTGGGCCACTCGGTGGTGCTCGCGGTCAGCGTCGTGGAGAAGATGCTGGTCGGGAGGGTGCGCTGGTCAGAGGGCCAGCCCCTCAGGGGTAGGGGGGGAGAAGGGCGGGGGCGGGAGAGAGGGAGATGATGATGAGAATGATGATGATGATGATGAGGAGGAGGAGGAGGAGGAGGAGAAGGAGGATGAGGAGGAGAAGGATGAGGAGGAGCAGGAGGAAGAGGAGGAAGAGGAGGAGGAGGAGGGGGGGAAAGCGCCCATTGGCGCCCAGGCAGTCGGTCGTGATTGGAGACTCCTATAGATCAGGAAGGCGCAGATTTGGAGGTGGAGTGGGAGCTAGAGGAGGAGGAGAAGGAGAAGGAGGAGGAGGGAGGAGGAGAAGGAGGAGGAGGAGGGGTAGAAGGAGGGGTAGAAGGAGTGGGAGGAGGAGAATGAAGAGGAGGAGGAGGCGAGAGGAGGAGGGAGGAGGAGGAGGGAGGAGGAGGAGGAGGAGGAGGAGGAGGAGGAGGAGGAGGAGGAGGAGGGAGGAGGAGGAGGAGGAGGAGGAGGAGGAGGGAGGAGGGAGGAGGAGGAGGAGGAGGAAGGAGGAGGAGGAGGAGGAGGAGGAGGAGGAGGAGGAGGAGGAGGAGAGGAGGAGGAGGAGGAGGAGGAGGGAGGAGGAGGGAGGAGGGAGGGAGGAGGAGGAGGAGGAGGGAGGAGGAGTTGGAGGAGGGAGGAGGAGGAGGAGAGGAGGAGAGGGATATGGATGGGAGAGAGGGCGGGAGGGAGGGAGTGGAGGAGGAGGGAATGGTGGGTAAGAAGGAGCATTGAGGGACGAGGAGTAAGAGACGAGGACGAGGAGGAAGAGGAGGAGGCGGAGACGGGAGGAAGGAGGAGGAGGAGGAGGAGGAGGAGGAGGAGGAGGAAGAGCAAGGTCGGAGGGTGAGGAGGAGGAGGAGGAGGAAAAAAAGATAAGAATAGTGACAGAAAGATAGAGAGAGAGAGAGAGAGATGGAGGAAGGGAGGAGGAGGAGGAGGAGGAGGAGGAGGAGGAGGCTTCTACATTCAAGGTGTGGCGGGGGGGTCGGTCGCACGTGGCGAGAAATTCTCTTGAATACCAGGCGAACGACGTGACGACAAGACTCGCCCAGAACAGGGCAAGGCCTGACCCGCGAGCCGACCAGACCCCCTTTGCAAACATCTGGTCTGGATGGCACGGCGGACGATTTTGCGCTCGAGTAGAGCAAGTTTGTTCTGGCAGAGTGATTCCCATTTTGGTCGATCGCTGGCGCGTCGCAATGGAGCATCAGAGGTTGATGTCGACAGGGCGCGTGCCGCCTACAAGTCACAGTGCTAACGCTCACGGAGTAGAGGCTGTTCCCTTTCGCCTCTACCCCCTCCCCTGGTGTGTCCCAGTCTGCTTGTCTCTCTCTCTCTCTCTCTCTCTCTGCTGCATCGCAGGCACTAATATGCTGAGCTGGCTTCCTGCGAGGGCTTCAGCCCTAACCATTCGTGGAGGCAGCGTTTCATCGTCGTCGCCGTCATCACCACCATACTTATCCTCCTCCTCATCATCAGCATCATCATCAGCATCATCATCATCGTCATCAGCATCATCAACATCATCAGCATCATCATCGTCAGCATCAGCATCAGCATCAGCATCATCATCATCATCATCATCATCATCATCATGATTGTCATCGTCATCGTCACCAGCATCGCCATCATCACCATCACAGTCATCATCATGACCGTGACGGCGGATGACTCTCAGAGCCCCTCAGGGCAGTTGTTTAGGCCACGTGGGTTGTGGGTGCCTGGTCGAATCGAGATGCGATTCCTCATCATGTTTCCTCACCTCGAAAAATGTACTCCCTCATCCTCCTCATGTCCTTCCTGTTTCCTCGTCCTCCTCCTGGCTCTTCATATCGAAGACTTCGTTGTTAACTCACCCATTCTTCTCATCATCATCATGCTCCTCCTCAACATCATCAGTATCCTCCTCCGCCTCATCATCATCATCACAGTTAGCATCGACATCATCATCATACGCATCACCATTTCTCATCATCAGCATCAGCATAATCGCCATCATCACCATCACCACTGCCATCACAAACCACCACCATCATTATCATCATGATGACGATGATGATGATCATCATCATCATCATCGTCATCATCAACAGCATCATCATCGTCATCATCATCATCAACATCATCATCATCGTCAGCATCAGCATCTCCATCATCTTCATCATCATAAGCACCATCATCGTTATCACCATCATCATCACATCACAGGCATCATCAGATTACCATCACAATCATCAGCATCAGCATCAGCAGCATCATCATCATCATCATTATCATCATCATCATCATCATCAGCATCCTGATCATCCTCATCATCATCATCGTTCGTCCTCTGTCCTGCTTCCTCGTCCTGCTTCCTCGTCCTCCCCATGCTTCCTTTCTCCCTCGTCTCGAAGACCTCGACCCTGCGACCACGGCCCGACCCCCTCGGCGGCAGGGCTGTCCTGGCCGCCTTCCGGCCAGGATCTCTACCAGCCCAGAGACTGGTGCCAGAATCGGGTCGGGCTAGAGTCACCGAGCCCGTTCCCTTACTCGCAAAGTGCCTACTGGCAAACGTCGGCAAAGCACATGCCTGCTTCGATGTAATTTGATCGTAAGAACCCCCGCGGCGGACCCAGGCCATTTGCGAGTCGTGAATCTGCGAGTCGTGGAGCGCGCTCGTCTACAGGGGGGCTGGCGGCACCCGAAGCACAGAAAAGCTGCCACAGGAATTGTTTCTCCGAGATTCGCGCGAGCTTTTTGGGTCGGCGCCGGGCCCCCCTGGGCGGCGCCTCTGGCGTCCACCCCTGGCGCGCTCCGCGTGCCAGGGAGGGGAGCCCAGCGCCGACCCAAGAAATCCGCGCGGACCTCCGGGAAAGCATGCTTACGCAGGAATCCTGGATGCTGCCAGAATCGGGTCGGGCGAGGGGCCGGCGGCTTTGGAACGTCTTCGTCGGGTCTCGGCCGCTTTTCTCGCGCGGGGCCGGGACAGGGATGAATCGTTCCAGAGCGTGCCGGAGCGCTCTCGGAGCGCCTCGAGAGCGCTCTGAGAATACCGCGGCGCCGGATGCGTCTCCCAGAGCTGCCTGAGCTCAGAGATCCCCGATGTAGCCCGGTCCGGTTGTTGTCCCTAGCTTGGCTTCGTCTTCTTTCCAGCCTCGGTGTGTTCTCCAGCGGGTGCGCCTCGCAGAGCACGTTCTCTTTCGGGCAGGGCGAAAGGGGGGGATTGGGAAAGGGGGGGGTACGAAATTTGCTGCATGCAGCTGGTTTCGGCCTCACCGAGGGGCCCATTCCTCGATACATAGCTCCATCCGGCGCCGGGAGGCGCCGGGAAAATCAGCTACGTGAGCTGATTCTCAAACCCCCCCTTTGCTATCCCCCCCTTCCCTTTCGCCCGACCCGACTCTCGGGGTGCCCGACGCTTCCCGTCGGGAGGCCCGAGGTGTGGCCCCGAAAAGCGGACGGCGAGGGTCCGTCGGGGTGGCTTGGGAAATCACCACCCACCAAACCACCCCAACCCAACCCGAAGGCTCAGATTTACCCTCGATTTCCAGTGGGGGGGGTGTCGGGAAACATCGAAAAAACACATGTGGAACCCTTACCCCCCCCAACCCGAAATTCGGGTCTTCGGGTTGGGTTGGGGTGGTCTGGTAGGTAGTCAGGAAAGGAGGGTGGGGCGAAAGTCGCTGCGTGCGCAGCCACTGGTTTTCAGCCCCGCCGCCTGGCGCTTTGCTCGATGCACGGCCACCTCTGGAGCGGGGGGGGGGGCGCAGTAGTTATCTCCCCAGCTTGCCCCGAGGGCCTCCCGGCCCCGAGACCTCACGGGCCGGAGCCTCGAAGCACGGGGTTCCCAGAAGTCCCGGCCCCGTCGGAAGAGGTCCAGACCCTATCGGGAGGGGATGCCGCGCCGGCCCCGGGAGATCCCCAAGGCCAGCGCCCTATCCCGAGGCGTTTGCGGACGGCCCCGAGGCCGGGCGAACGCCCTCGGAAGCAGGAAGCGGCGACGCAGGCCCGCCCTGAGGAGCTCGATCGGCTGGGGGTCTGCGCAGCTGCAGCGGAGGGGGGCCCCTGCGGCACCCCGAATCGGCGCGAAGAGAATCGAAACTCGCGCATCGCGGCCTGGGCCGGAGAAGTGCCCTCCTGCATGGGGGCCGCGCGAGGGCGCCAAGGTAGCCGCGCATCGCGCACCGCGGGGCGCGGGGCGCGACGCGCGACGTCGGGTGGCCTTGGATCCCTCTCAGGCCGGCTCTGGTGGCTGCTGCTGCAGCTCGTCCTGCTGGCCTCGTATGTCGCCAACCTCTTCCACAACTTCTCCGCGAGGTTCGCGCAACGGGGCGACCCGCTGGCGGTTCGGGCGGCCTGCGCCGCACCCGCCGATTGGCCCCTCGTTGGAGGAGGGCTCGCACCGGAGGATGGAGTGCACCGGACTGTGGGCGCGCGAGCCCTCGGTCTGCGACCCTGTCCTCTCCCCCTCCCTCTCCTTCCCCGTGGTCGTGGTGACGGGCGGAGGCGGAGGAGGAACGCTTGACGCACCTCGTGCCTCAGCCCGCTTCTCCGGGCTCGCTGCGCGCAGGCCTTGCGTGCGGGTCGATACCTGTGCTGCCTGGTGCGGAGCGCGGTAGGGGACCGTGCAGTTACTTCAGTGGGTTTCGGAGGGGACCTTCTCGGGGTCCCAACTGTCGTCACGACGCCAGCGCTGCTTGTCTGGCCGACCTCTGGAGGCCTCCATGAGCTCACTATTGGCGGCGAGCGAGGGGTCGACGTGAGAAGGAGAAGGCCTTCTCAGATGGCGACGGGACTTCTCAGAAGCCATTGCGCCTGCTGGGAAGTGTTCTGTGTCTCCGGGGAAGGCTCAGAAAACTTCTCAGAAGGCTGGGGGGGGGGGTCGGAGCCTTCTGAGAAGGCCTTCTCCTTCTCACTTCCCCCCTGGGCGTGCCGCCGAATTAGTTCATTCCCCCCCTCCCACCTCCTCAAACCTCGTTGTTCCATCCTTCTCCCTCTCCCTTATGCAGTGCTCTCCCTGTCGCACTACCAGACGTGCCCGCAGGCTGGGCCCAGTGCGCTCGGGACTTCGTGCAGCATCTCAGGGGGGGTGGGTCGTTTTCAAAATGGGGCTCTCGCCATGACGCCGCGCACATGTGCTTTCAAAGTTTGGAGCAGTCACAGCTGTGGAGGGCCGCTTCGATCTTATCAGCTCATGGAGCTTTCGCCGTAGCGCCGCGCGCATTCGTGTTAAAAGCTTGCAACAGCTACAAGGATGGAGGTTCGTTCGTTTTCAATGCCGCTCTTGCTTGGGACATCTTGAAACTATGTGGCCAGAAGCTTCAAGTAGTGCACGGATGGAGGCTGGCTCCTTTTCAAAATTAACTCGCGTTTGACTTCCGGTAGTACCCTGAAAGCTGGGCAGCCATTTCATGGATGGATGGCAGAACCTTTTTAAACAACGGGGCCATCGCTGGATATTTCCGTTAATTTCAGCATCCTACCTCTTTGCGCTCCTTTATCCACTTCCTCCCCTCCACTTCCTCCCCCATCCTCCTCCTCCCCCTCCTCCTCCTCCTGCTCCTCCTCTTCCTCCTCTTCCTCCTCCTCCTCTCCCTCCTTCTCCTCTCACTCCTCCGCCTCCTCCTCCTCCTCGGTTGTTGCCTCACGGGCAGCGCCTCCCCGTCGCACCTCCAGGCTTGCCAGGAAAGAGCGGGCCTGGGCGCTTCGCCACAGAATGTTTGCAGTGGCCTACGGCCCGTGCCGCCGATCCAGGGGCCCTGCCGACGGTGCTCGGGTTCGCTTGGAGGCCTGTGGTCAAGAGGGAGGAGAGGGAGGAGAGGGAGGGGAGGGAGGAGAGGGAGGGGAGGGAGGAGAGGGAGGAGAGGGAGGAGAGGGAGGAGAGGGAGGGGAGGGAGGAGGGAGGAGGGAGGAGGGAGGAGGGAGGAGGCCCACGGTAGCCCCGGGATTTCCACGGGGGCCCCCACGACCTCCAGAGCACCCCTTACGAGGCCCAGGGGCCCCGGAGGGCTCGGAAGTGGAGCGAAAAGTTGAGGGCACCTTTGGCCAGGGGCACCTGTAGCAGCCCCCGATGTGCGGCCGTCCTGGGGCCCTTCTTCTTGTTCGGTAGCAAATCGTGGGAGCCGGGCGTGCCCTCTCAATTCCGTCTTTGGCGTCGGCTGGCGTCGATTGGCGTCTGGGAGTCGATGGGATCGCCCGATTTGGCACCGTTTAGCGTCGATTTAACGTCGGTCAGCGTCGATTTGCGTAGCCTCGGCTAGCGTCGATTCGCAAAAGCCGACAAGATGGTACGGGAGGCTCCCATGAGTTGCCACCGAACTTTTGGGGCCGTCGTGGCAGGAGGCCTCTTGAGGGGATCTTTGAGCCTCTTGGGGGCTTCTTGGAGGCCTTGATGGCTGTCTCAATTAGGGCGTCCGTGGCCCGTGGGACGCCGTCGGAATCAGTCTTGGGTGCCTCGCTGTGCTGTCTGGGAGCACTCTCGGGGCGCTTCAGGGCCGTCTTGGAGGCTATCTTGGCCGTCTTGGGGGCCTGTGGGGCCGTCTTGGGACCCTCTTGGGGCCGTCTTGGGAGCCTCTTGTGCCGTCGTAGGGCCATCTTGGAGGCCTCTGGGCTTGTCGGAAGGCCGAAAAGAATGAAGCGGCCAAATCCTTCAAAAGCATCTTGGGTGCATCTTGGGCCGTCTGGGAAATATCCGGCGGCCATCTCGGGCTCTCTGGCACCCGGGGTGAGAATTTGGTGGACTTTTACGTGTCCCAGCCCCGCCCAGAAAGCGGAGCACAGACGCCCCCCCCCCCCACCGCCCTTCCCCAGCAGAGCTCTCCCGCCCCCCCCCCAGCAGAGCTGAAGATCAGGCTGTAGGCTGTAGCTCAGGCCCTTTGAAACTCACAAGCCAGATCGGCGGATTGGTCGTCGTGTTTTGATTCTGAAGCTTGAAACTTGCACCAGTTACACGGGGCCCGGGGTGTTTTTTGAATGGTGTTCTCGCCTTGGCGCCGCGCGCGCATTCGTTCTGATGTAGGGCCATTCGTTTTCAAAATGGGGCTTTCGCGGTCGCGCAGCGCACGCCCGGTTTTTTGATCTACCAGAATGGAGGCCCAACCGATTTCACAATGGGGCTCTCGCTTGCGCACCGCGCACAGTCGTTTTCATATAACGCAGCAGCTTCAAGGACGGAGAGTGGTTCCTTTTCACAACTGGGCTTTCGCCTTAGCTCCGCGCACCTTCTCCTCAAAAAGTTTGCAACGGCTTCGAGGATGTAGAGTCAGTCGTTTTCAAGATGGGGCTCTCGCCTTAGCGCCGTTCATGTGTTTGCTTTGTTTAAAATTTGTGCGTTCTGAGACTTCGTACACCAAGTGTTTTTTACATATGTAACAGCGACACGACTGGATGGCATCTCCTTCTCAAAGTTGGGTTTTCGCTTGACTTCTCGGGAACGAGTGAGAACAGTTGTAAACTCGTGCACAGCAGCTACACAGATGTGGGCGGCCCTTCTTCAAGACGGGGATCTCGCTGGTCACCTCGCTGAACTGCATGGTCACTACTGCTCGCGAAGTGGATGCAAGGCAGTTCCCTGCAGGGCGGGAGCGGGAAGCGCGCGTGGGAAGGAACGACCGCCCTCGCGCGCGTCGCGGTCTCGCCAACCCGGTGATCCAGGCGTTCCTTGCGCCTCCGCGCCCGCCGCACGGACAGCAGCCAAGGCGGCAGTCACAGACCCCAGGTTTCGGGCTGGGTCGGGCAGGCCAACGCTCAGTCTTTTCTTCTTTCAGGATGCCTGTTGGTCCGTCTCCCCCCGCTCCTCCTTCTCGGGACGCGGGGAGGGGAGAGGGGGACGAGACGTATGCGGGTGAAGGTGAGGAGGAGGAGGAGGAGGAGGAGGAGGAGGAGGGAGGACCCAGAAGGAGAAGGATGATGGAAGCGGAGTGTTCCTCCTCATCATCTTCGCCTTCCCTTGGAAAAAAGCACCCGAGTCATGGCCGCGCACTCGATGCGCTAACGCCTTGAACGTAGCAGCTTGCCGGGTCTGGGGGCTGAGGGTACTGGAGTCAGGCCGGGGGGGGCCACAGGGACATCGCGAAGGCCCTCCTCCTCCTTCTCCGCCTTCTCCCTCCTCCTCCTCCTCCTCTTCCTCCTCCCCTTCCTCTTTCTAGTTTTGTTATGATGACGACGACGACGACGACGACGACGACTACGACTACGACAACGACTACTACTACTACTACTACTACTACTACTATTCGTATTACTACTACTACTACTACTACTACTACTACTACTACTACTACTACTACTACTACTACTACGGCCCTACTACTACGACTACTACTACTACTACTACTACAACTACTACTACTACGACTATTACTACTACTACTACTACTACTACTACTACTACTACTACTTATTACTACGACTACTACTACTACTACTACTACTACTACTACTACTACTACTACTACTACTACTACTACTACTACTACGACTACTACTGGTACTACTACTACTACTACTACGACTACTACTACTACTACGACGGCGACTATTACTACCCTACTACTACTACTACTACTACTACTACTACTACTGCTACGACTACTGCTACTACTACTACTACTACTACTACTACTACTACTATTACGACTACTACTACTACTGCTACTGCGACTACTACTGCTACTACTACGGCTACGAGTGCTACAACTACTTCCGCTACCTCTACTACTACAACTACTGCTACTACGACTACTACACTACTTTCACAACTACGACGACGACTTACTATTACTACTACTACTACTACTACTACTACTACTACTACTACTACTGATAGTAATATTAATACTAGTATTACTACTACTACGACCCCGACTACTACTACTACTACGTCTACTACTACTACTACTACCACGGCTACTACTACTACTACTACTACTACTACTAATGCTATTACTACTACTACTACTACTTCTTCTACTACTACTGCTACTATTATTACTACTACTACTTCTACTACTACGGATACGACTATTATTACTACTACTACTACTACTTCGACTACTACCAGTACTACTACTACTACTACTACTACTACTACTACTAGTATTTTTACTACCACTACTACTACTACTACTACTACTACTACTTCTACGACTACTACTACTACAACTACTACTACTACTACGACGACTATTACTACTCCTACTACTACTACTACTACTACTACTACGCCTACTGCTACTACTACTGCTACTGCGACTAGTACTGCTACTACTACGGCTACGAGTACTACAACTGCTTCCGCTACCTCTACTACTACAACTACTGCTACCACTACGACTACTGCTACTTTTACTTTTACAGCTACGACGACGACTTTACTACTACTATTACTACTACTACTACTACCACTACTACTACTACTACTACTACTACTACTACGACTACGACTGCCACTATTATTACTACTACTATTACTACGACTTTATCTGCTACTTTTGCCACTACTACTGCTACTACTACTACTACTACTACGACTACTATTACTACGACTACTACTACTACTACTACTACTACGACTACTACTACTACTGCTACTACGACTACTACTACTACTACTACTACTACTACTACTACAGTTACTAGTTGACGACCACTAATGTTAGTATTATTCGTAGTACTTCTACCTATACGACCACCATCCGGGTGATAAGGGGGTTCGGGGGGGTGGGGGGAGCCAGCGCCTCACTCGATCGGTCCCGCTATCGATCTCACGGCCGATCTCACTATCGGTTTCGCTCGATCGATCTCACCCGATCGATCTCACGATCGATCTCACTCCATCTATTTCATTCGATCGATCTGACAATAGGACTGAGTAGCGATCCTACAGTCAATCTCGCGATCGACCTCACTGTCGATCTCACAATACATCTCACACTCGGTTTCACTATAACACAATCAACGGCATCATCATCATCACAATCGATCTCACAATCAACGTCGTCATAATCAACTTCATCGTCATCAACGTCATCAACATCATCATCATCGGGACACAATCATCAGCATCATCATCATCACCGTCATCGGGACACCATCATCGCCACCATCAGCATCATCAACAGCCTCATCATCGGGACACCACCATCATCATTGGAACCCCACCATCATCATCAGTATCATCTCATCATCGCCATACACAACATCACCAACATCATCATCATCATCGGGGCACCATCATCATCAGCAACATCAGCATCACCATCATCATCATCGGGCCACCATCATCATTGTCACCATCATCTGCATCATCACCATCATCACCACCATGACCATCATCATCATCGGGCCACCATCATCAGAATCATCAGCATCACCTCAGCATCGTCCTCATCACCAACATCATCATCATCCGGAGACCATCATCGTCATCATCCCCATCAAAATCATCATCATGGGGTCACGATCGTCATTATTATCATCATCAACAGCATCATCATCAACCTGATCATGATCATCGGGACACCACTATCATTTTCTTTCACCATCATCATCTCATCATATCATCATCAGCAACATCATCCAGATCAGCAACATGAGCATCGCCATCATAATCGGAACACAAAGATCATCAGCAGCATCAGCATCATCAACATCACCATCATCGGGACACCATCATCACCATCACCACCATGGCCTTCATCATCATTACCCTCATCATCATCGGGGCACCATCATCGTCACCATTATCATCATCCACATCATCATCGAGACACTGTCATCAGCATCCTCATCTGAACACTACCATCATCACCATCATCCCGTCATCATCATGAACAACCTCATCAACACCATCATCATCGGGACACCATCATCATCATCAGCAACATCATCATCATCATCATCATCATCGTCACCATCGTCATTAACACCATCATCATCATCCGGAGACCATCATCAGTATCAACATTAGCATCACCATCATCATCAGCGGGCCACCATCATCAAACTTCATCATCACTTCATCATCATCCTTATCACTTACATCAGCATCATCGGGACACCATCACCGTCACCGTCATCATCATCAACAGCATCATCATCACCGGGACACCATCATCATCATCATCATCATCATTACCACCATCATCATCATCAACCGCATCATCGTCAACCTCACCATCATCATCATCATCATCGGGACATCAGCATAATCAGTTCCATTTCCATCACATCATTTCATCATCCCATCATCATCAACATCATCCGGATCATCATTACCATCAGCATTGGGACACCATCATCATCATCATCGGGACCTCATCATCGGGACATCATCAACATTATCATCATCATCATCATCGGGACCTCATCATCATCAACATCATCATCATCGGGAAATCATCATCACCATCACCACCATGACCATCACCATCATCAGCAACATCGTCATCATCATCATCATCGGGGCACCGACGGGACACCATCGGGACACCGCGCGCCACCGGGCCTTGGACAGGAAGCATGTGGTCCGGCGCGCTTCAGCCAGAGGCGGGACACTTCTCGCCCGCCTACGCAGCTTCGCCTCGGTCGTACGCGCGGCACGCACGAACACGAAACCGAAGTCGATTTTCCGGTAAGGGAGCTTTCCGTTCCACTTCGATATCACCCCCTCAATTCCGATTACTACGACTATTACTACTACTTTCAGTACTACGACTACGACGACTACTTTTACTACTACTATTACAATTACTACTACTACTACTACGACTAGTACTACTACTACTATTACTACTACTACTACTACTACTACTACTACTACTACTACTACTACTACTACTACTACTACTATTACAACTGCTACTACAACGACGACGACGACTTCGACGACTACGACGCGTACGATCACGGACCCGATTACGATCACGAAGACGACAACGACTACGAATACGACTACGACTTCCTTTTATGATTACCATTACTACTACTGTCACTATTTCGGGTACTTTTGCTACTACTACTACTACTACTACTACTACTACTACTACCACTACCACTACTACTACTACTACTACTACTACTACTACTACTACTACTACTACTACTACGTTCATGATTATTGTATACATTGTTATGATTATTATTAGTAGTAGTAACAATAATTCGTATACCACGATTACGACCAATACTATGTCAACAACATTTGATACTTGTATTATTCATTTTGGACCACCACCATTTGTACTAGTATTGCTATTGCTATTTCTTCGACTACCACGACTACGACAACAACCAACAACACCTACCAGGGCTGGTCGTCATTCGTTCACGAGGTAGAACGTAAGCGGGTAAGGGTCTGGGTATGGGTTCGAGCTTGGGTTCGGGAGCGCGAGCGCGGATGTATAAAATTGAGGCCCCCCGGATTCCCCGGAACAGGACTTTGTTATATAGAAGTTGAATTATGAACATTGGAGGGCCTTTGCATTCCCCGGGAAACCAATTGTTTGATATGGAAGTTTGATGCGGACACCTATTAGAGGTGGAGGATGAGACCAGCGCAATCCTTATTGAATCCTCATTGAGGGAAATTCTTAAGTATCAAAGAGTTCTGTTGGAGGTTGGGATGAATTTCCGATTGGTTCCTATTGAAGATAATCAACGTATGAAGCAATTATGAAGGAGGCTGTGCTCAGAGCGTTCCCTATTAAGTTCTTATTTGGGCAACACACTAAAACTATGCTAACGGTGTTCCCCACATAAGGATGTCACAGGGTTGGCGGGATCACGAGGGCATACAAGTAGTGCCAAACAAAAGGCCTATGATGTCCATATATTATCATGGAAGGGCCGACGGAGGAGAGGAGGGGAAGCAGCATGGGGGGGAGGCTGGATGTGTAGGACGCGGTCAAAGGAGGCCGCACTCGGCAGCATAAACCCCAGCAGTGCAGAATGGGCAGTTCGGGCGAGCAAAAACAGGAATGCCGATAAGGCGGGGAGGAAGGAGAAGAAGGCGTGGAAGAAAGAAGTGGTGATGATAGCAATGGTTGACGAAGGGGATGGTGTCGACGTCGTTCGGCGCCGGGGTCTCCCTGGAGGAACGGGCAGGGCACGAAACCTTGTAGAATAGTATGGTTTTGGAATGCCCTCCTCGCTCAGGCGGGGCCTCGCTGGAGGGCTGGGAGGGGCACGGAACCTTGTAAATCATATGGTCTTGGAATACCCTCCTCGCTCGGGCAGGGTTTCCCTGGAGAGGTGGGAAGGGGCACGAAACCTTGTAAATAATCTAGTTTTGGAATACCCTCCTCGCTCGGGCGGGGCCTCCCTGGAGAGGTGGGAAAGGGCACGAAACTTTGTAAATAATATTTAGTTTTGGAATACCCTCCTCGCTCGGGCGGGGCCTCCCTGGAGAGGTGGGAAGGGGCACGGAACCTTGTAAATGGTATGGTTTTGGGATACCCTCCTCGCTCGAGCGGGGCCTCCCTGGAGAGGTGAAAGGGGCACGAAACATTGTCGGAGGTTGGCGGGTGAGTCCGACGTGAAGCGGAGACCCCCCCTACCGGGAAATCGATTTCGGTTTCGGGTTCGTGTCGTGCGTGCCGTGCGTGCGTGCGGGCGAGGCGAGGCTGCGTGGGCGGGCGAGAGGAAATCCTCCTGTGGCTGGGCCGCGGCCGGACCAAATGTTGCTCCTCCGGCGGCCAGTGCCGTGCGGTGTCCCGCTGGTGTCCCAAAATCCTCCTGTGGTTGGGCCGCGGCCAGACCAAATGTTGCTCCTCCGGCGGCCGGTGCCGCGCGGTGTCCCGCCGGTGTCCCGCTGGTGTCCCGCCGGTGTCCCGCCGGTGTCCCGTGGTGTCCCGTGGTGTCCCGTTGAGTGAGGTCGGTGGTGAGATCGATAGTGAGATCGATAGTGAGTTCGAGAGATGTCCCGGCGTGACCAGGTGACGCCCGCAATTTGCCGTCTCTCACACAGAATTCCGATGGCCCACAAATACGGGTGCAAACAGTCCTGCCGCGAGACCAGGTGACGTCCGGGGGCGCGTGATCAGGCGATTACCCACCCAACTATTACGACATCGACTACCACCACCACCATTACTACTACTACCACTACTACCACTACTACCACCACTACTACTACTACTACTACTACTACTACTACTACTATTACTACTACTATTACTACTACTACTATTACTACTACTACTACTACTACTACTACTACTACTACTACTACTACGACTACTACGACTACTATTACTCTTTTTTTACTACTACTACTACTACTTGAACTAGTCCTAGTACTACTACTACTACTACTACTACTACTATTACTTCGACTACGACTACGACTACGACTACGACGACTACTACTACTACTACTAGTAACACTACTACTACTACTACTACTACTACTACGAGTACTACCGCTACTACTACTACCACTATCCTCCTCCTTCTACTACTACTATCACTACTACTACTACTACTACGACTGCTACTACTACTTTTATGTTTACGATTACTACTACTACTACTACCATTATTACCACTACTACTACGACTACTACTGCTACTACTATTACTACTACTACTACTACTACTACTACCACTGCTACTGCGACTACTACAACTACTACTACGACTACTACTACTACTACTACTACTACTACTATAACTACGACTACGACGACGACGACGACGACTACTACTTCTACGACTACTACTAGTATTACGACTACTAATAATACTACTACTATTACTACTACTAGTACTACTACTATTACAAGTACTAGTACTACGACTACTACTACTACTTCTACTACTACTACTCCTTCAACTACTACTACTACTCGACTACTGCTAGTACTACCACCACCACTACTACTACTACTACTACTACTACTACTACTACTACTACAACTACGACTACGATTTCTACCACCACTACTACTACTGCTACTACTACTGCTATAGTATTACCGACGACAACGACTTCGACTACCTGTACGACCACCCTTCGGGTGATAAGGAGGTTGGGGGGGGGAACCAACGTCTCACTCGATCGGTCTCACTATCGATCTCAGTATCGATCTCACTATCGGTCTCGCTCTATCGATCTCACTCGATCGATCCCACAATCGATCTCACTCGATCTATCTCATTCGATCGATCTCACAATTGATCTCACAATCGATCTCACAATCGATCACACAATCGATCTCGCATTCGGTCCCAATATCGATATCACTATCGATATCACAATCGCTGTCACAATCAACGTCATCATCACCATCATCAGCAACATCATCAACATCAACATCATCACCAACATCGTCATCATCATGAGGGCACCGTCATCATCATCACCAGCATCAGAAACATCATCATCAACGTCAGCATCGTCATCGTGACAACATCATCATCATCACCATCATCATCTCATCATCATCGGGACACAGTCATCGGCATCATCATCAGCAGCATCATCATAATCATCATTAAAATCGGGACACCTTCATGATCATCATCGTTATCATCATCAACATTATCATCAACATCGTCATCATCCCCGGGACACCATCATCATCATGATCATCGCATCATCATCATCGACATCATCAACAACATCATCATCATCATTGGGGCACCATCGTCATCATGAGCAACATCATCATCAACATCGTCATTATCATTATTATCACCATCGGGACACCATCAGCACCACCATTATCATCATCATCACCATCATCATCATCAGCATCATCATCGGGACACCATAATCATCAACATCATCATCATCAACATCATTATCGCCGGGACACCATTTCCATCAACATCATCATCACCAACATCATCGGAATCATCATTATCATCGTCATCATCATCACCATCATCATCGGGACACCATCATCGTCATCATCATCAACATAATCATCATGAGCATTATCATCCTCAGCATCGGGACGCTATCATCATCATCGACACCATCATCAACATTATCATCATCTTCGTCGGGACACCATCATCATCATCTCATCATCATCATCATCATCTTCATTATCTTCATCATCATGATCTCATCATCCTCATCCTCGCGGGACACCGCGGGACACCGGCGGGACACCGCGGGACACCGCGGGACACCGCGGGACACCGCGGGACACCGCGGGACACCGGCGGGACACGGCGGGACACCGGCCGCCTGGAAGGGAGTCATGTGGTCCGGCCGCGCTTCAGCCACACGGGACACCAGCGGGACACTTGCGGGACACCGCGGGCCACCGGCCGCCCTGAAGGGAGTCATTTGGTCCGGCCGCGCCTCAGCCACAGGAGACTTTCTCTCGCCCGCCCACGCAGCTTCGCCTCGCCCGCACGGCACGCACGAACACGAAACCGAAATCGATTTCCCGGTAGGGGGGCTCTCCGTTCCACTTCGATCTCACCCCCCAACCTCCGATTACTAACATTATGATTCCTACGACTACTATCACTATGGCGTTAACGACGGCTACTACGACTACTACTACATTTGCGACCACTACTACGACTTCCATTACTACTACTACTACTACTACTACTACTACTACTACTACTACTACTACTACTACTACTACTACTACTACTACTACTACTACTACTACTACTACTACTACTACTACTACTACTACTACTACTTCTGCTACTACTACGACTACTACTACTACTACTACTACTACTACTACTACTACTACTACTACTACTACTACTACTACTACTACTACTACTACTACTACTACTACTACTACTACTACTACTACTACTACTACTACTACTACTACTACTACTACTACTACTACTACTACTACTACTACTACTACTACTACTACTACTACTACTACTACTACTACTACTACTACTACTACTACTACTACTACTACTACTACTACTAACTACTACTACTACTACTACTACTACTACTACTACTACTACTACTACTACTACTACTACTACTACTACTACTACTACTACTACTACTACTACGACTACTACTACTACTACTACTACTACTACTCCTACTACTCCTACTCCTCCTCCTCCTCCTCCTCCTCCTACTACTACTACTACTACTACTACCACTACTACTACTACTACTACTACTACTACTACTACTACGACTACTCTTTTTACTACTGCATTGTTTAATCGCTTCGCTCATTCCGCCGGCCCATAATGCGTAGTCGCTGGGGTTTGGCTGCGCGTCCGTGAGCCATGCTGCGCTGATGGGGGGGGACGGTGTTTTCGGTGGTGGGTGCACCAGTCCGGTGTAGTTGGTTCGACGTTTGCGGCTGTCAGTGGTTTGTGGCGCCATCGTCTGCTCTCATGGGGCTCGCGGATGGTGGTTCGGCGCGGTCCGCCAATGGAACCCCGCTTTCTGGAGGTTCCAGGGTTCGGTCGGGCTTTGCCTGCAGTTGCCTCGGCGTGTTTAGAGGTGCTCTGTTTGTGGTGCGAGGGTGTTGGAACGCCCTTGAACCCTCGTAGGCCGTATGGGTGCGATTTTGAAGGCTTTTTGGGCCGTCTTGGAGCGCCAGGAAGCCGAAGAGGCGAGAACGCCAAAATCCTCACAGAAGCGATGACAATCAAAAAAATTGGCTTCTTGGGGGCCTCTTGGGAGGTCTCTTGGACGCATCTTGGGGCGTCTTGGGAGCATCTTGGGACGTCTTGAGGCCTCTTGGGGGCGTTATGAGGTCTCCTGGGGACGTCTTGCGGCTTAGAGCGCGAAGTGTCCGTTCCGGTACCTCGTTGGGGGCCAGTCTTGCAGCCGTCTTGGGGGCATCTTGGGCCATCTTGGAGGTTTCTGGGGGTCTCTTAGGGCCCTCTGGGGTCGTTTCGGAACGGTCTTGAACCCTCGTAGGCCGTATGGGGGCGACATTGAGGGCTTTTTGGGCCGTCTTAAAGGGCTAGTAAGCCGAAGAGGCGAGAACGCCAGAATCCTCAAAAGAGCAATGAAAATCATCAATTTTGGCTTGTTGAAGGCCTCTTGGGAGGTCTCTTGGACGCATCTTGGGGCGTCTTGGGGGCATCTTGGGCCATCTTGGAGGTTTCTGGGGGTCTCTCAGGGCCCTCTGGGGTCGTTTCGGAACGGTCTTGAACCCTCGTAGGCCGTATGGGGGCGATATTGAGGGCTTTTTGGGCCGTCTTGGAGCGCTAGGAAGCCGAAGAGGCGATAACGCCAAAATCCTCAAAAAACAATGAAAATCATGAATTTTGGCTTCTTGGGGGCCTCTTGGGAGGTCTCTTGGACGCATCTTGGGGCGTCTTGGGAGCATCTTGGGCCGTCTTGAGGCCATCTGGGCCGTCTTGGGGCGCTCTTGGTTTCAGGCTGCTGGGCTTGCCACATATTTGGCGTCTCCTTGGAGCGCTCCTGGAGCGCTCCAGAGGCCTCCAGGGCCGCGCCCAGGAAGTCCGGCATCTCTGGCCCCCACCCTGCCGGGGACCTGCCGGGGTGTTTTTCGCCCGGGGACTCCTAGGGGCCGCCTCGCGCGCGCGAGCTAGAAATACTGTTTACCTGTTACCGGAGATCTTAGCACGCCCTGGCCCGTTGGGCCTGCGAATTCATATTCTTGGTTGTGCTTACAGAAGACACGCAACCGACAACCTCTCAGAATTCACGCTGACCTCCAGAGCCCCCCACACATGTCCAGGACCATCCCAAGCTCATCCTCATCCAATCGAAATTGGAGGAAAACGCAGTGAAGGATCCAAGGGTGAGGAACGCGAGAAAAACTGAGTGTTGGGGATCTGGGCAGGGGGCATCTCGGAGAGCTCATGGATGCTTCTGGGAGTCTCTTCTGGGAGCATCCATGAGCTTCTCAGGAGGAGTACTTGTGACCCTCTTGGGAGCCCTTGTAGGCTTCTGGGCAGCATCTTGAGCCCTTGGAAGCTTCGTGGGAGCTTCTTGGGAACTTTGGGAGGCCTCGTGGATGGATCTGGGTGGGCCCTCTTGGTGGTCGTTTGGGGGGGTATGCCTGGCCTCTTGGGGGCCTCCTGGGAGCTTCCTGGGGGTCTCTCGGGGGCCTCGTGGGGCTTTCTTGCAGCC
>CAUYUJ010003925.1:455803-485803 GCA_963575745.1 Prorocentrum cordatum
CCCTGCTGGGCCCTGCCCTGAGGACATCGATGCCAGGTGCGATGCGTTGCGTGACGCTCTTGAAGCCGACGTGCTGTACATCGTGCCCTACGTGAGCATGTACTTCGCATCGACCCCCTTCGTGATCGCATGCGCGCGAAGCTAGGCAAGTTCTTTTCTAGTCGTCATGGTGCATTCCTGGAGGATCTTGACTGGGGCTCGATCTTTGTGCAGTTGCCGAAGTGCTCATGCTCGCGAGCGTGGTCGGTGATTCGCACGTGGTGCGACGGATGGCTCGCATCCTCGAGGATTATGCACCCCTCGGGGACAGGGTGGTGCGCCTCTGCGCACGCTGGTGGTCGTGATTCGTTGCTGCGGTGCTCACGCTGCGTCCGCTTGCGCCGTGCCCTTTGAGATGCTCCCGGGCGGCCTTCCCCTCTCGACACAGTTTACATATTCAGGGGCGAAAGAAAAACGTGCACGTACGTGAATCCACGCTGGTTTCGAGAGTGTGCATTGCGCGAATGTTCGTATCACGCGGCAGGTTTCGCGGGTTGAGGGGCCGTGTGCATGTGCATAGTTGGGCGCGCGCGTCCTTTATGGGCTCCCTCAAGATGGTGGCCGGTCAGCCCGACGCCGTCCTCCTCTGACCCCCCGGATGCCGCTCACGCGGCGCACAGCGCCGCGAAGCGCATCGCGCGGTGGCCGATCTCAGAAGTGGATGCTCACAGTGTGGCGATGGTTTGAGTTCGCTGGTTTGCGCCACATCCGCCGGCAGAAGAGCCCCAAACAGTGAACCCTTGACCCTCTATGGGTGCAAGTGCAAGTTTTGTTTGGGGAAGACGTATGCGGGCGCCGCTGAATGCAGACGACGACACCGAAGTGCGATGGAAATGGCAGCGCCGACTGCCGCGGGTGACGATGACCGCGCTGGTCGCCGTCGGTCTCGGCGCGCGCCCCACGGTCTGCCGCGTCGTCGTCCTCCTCGTCCTCGTCGGGCCGCCCGTTCGGGCACCGTTCAGGTTTCAGGTCATGCTAGATCAGGCTGGTGATGCCAGTTCTAAGCCCCATTGGAGTAACACGGTGTTGGGCCGCGGCGGAATGTGCGACGCTCGTTGCCGGCATCGAACATACAAGCAACGACTTTTTCCGGGCAGCTCGTCTTCGTCGGTTGCTACGGAGGCTGATTCGTCTGAGTCATGTGGCCCGTGTTGCGGTCTCTATGGGCCCACGCTTGAAGCTCCGGACATGGAGATCGCGCCGTCTCCTCCCAGCCCTCATTCGAGCCCTTGCCTCACCCCCCTCGGTTGGTGCTTGAACCTTGTTCGGATGATGATTGTGTTTGGGTTGGTCTCTCCTCTGCGACGCCGACGCCGTTGTGCCCGCAGAGCCCGGCCATCGAGGTAGCGAACCCAGAGCATGTTGGACCCTTGGAGGACATCTACAGCTGTCATTGGTCGGGTGTCGGTGCGTCTCCAGGCGCAAGTGATCCCCAGCGCAGCCAGCCGGTTGCTTCCAGGCGGTCGTATTCCTCGACGGGTGTGGTCGACAGCCCCCGTGTGCGCGAGGCCCTCTTCATCCTCTTCTGGTGGAGGCTCGCAAATCGGTTCGTCCTCGAAAATTTCGTTTGTGACATCGGCCTCAGTCCGTCAGGCGCCGCAAAGTCTGTGCTCTGTCTTTCCTCTTCCTGTCGCCGCTGCTGCTCCCGCTGCTCGCCTCTCCTTTTCTAGCTCGCCGCCGTCGTTTCAGAATGCTGTTGCCTCCCGCCCCGCCGACGTGCTGGGCGTTCACCTGCGCGCGATGCAGGAGGTGCCGCCCACGGCGGCAGCCGAGGCTCCCGCGGCCCCCTGCCCGGCCACCCCGTCACCTGCTGTTGGGCAGGTGCGGGGTATCAGAGGGCACAGGGGATAGAACTCTTCTTCCTACGGTCGTTGCTGCCCCTCTTCTTGAACAGAAACTCCTCCCCGTCGCGCCCCGAAGCCGGTCGAAGGGGTGGGGTGGGTGTTTCGCTTGGAATTTGCAGCAGCTTCACGGATGGAGGGCGGCCCGCTTCCAAAACGTGGCTTTCGCCGCAGTGCCGCGCACTTTGGTTTACAACAAACAACAAATTGTAAGAGTTTCACGGGTGGAGGGCGGCCCGCTTTCAAAATGTGGTTCTCGGTTTAGTGCCGCGCGCGTTCGTTTAAACACGTGCAAGAGCCTCGTGGATCGAGGGCTGCTTGGTTCCAACATGTGGCTTTCGCTTTAGAGCCGCGCACAATCGCAATGATAACTTGCAAGAGCTTCACGGATGGAGGGCGGCCAGCCTTCACAATGTACCTTTTTCGCTTTCGCGCCGCGCAAAGCCATTCTTACAAATTGCAAGAGTTTCGCATATGAAAATGGCTCCTTTTTGAAATGTGGTTCTCGCCCCAGCGCCGCCCACACTCTTCAGAGAAGTTTGCAGCAGTTTCGATGGTTCGCATGGTGAACGTCCCATACATCGCCAGTCCGTGTTTTTGTTTGGAACGTTGTCGGAATGCCAGGGCGCGACAGTCACGTCGACCCGCGGTGTTGAAGTCCAAAGAATGGCGTTTTGGTGCGATTCAGCATCGTCAGGACGCAACAGGAACGGTGATTCGCGGCGTTGAAATCCCAGGAATGGAATTATGTCACAGTTTTGGATTTCCAAACGGTTGCCTTGCAATGCTGCGCTTCCTTCAGTGGCAATGAAGTTGTGTAGGGGGTTATGAAGACGGAACTTGGAAGAAGGGGGGGTTCTTGCAATATCGTTGATGCGTCTATCATTGGCTATTTTCCTCCTTATCATCATCATAATCACCAGCACCATCATCTTCCATCCTACCCTCTCCTTGTCCCCCTCTTCCATCGATCCCCCTCCTCCTCATCCTCCGTCATCCTTCTCCACCTCCCTTTTGCGCAAACCAAGTCTTGCCCCACGGGATGGCCCAGCCTGGTCGGTCAACAAGTATCATCCGGTGCCACCCCGCGACTGCCCGTTCTGATCCCCCCGCGCGCGCCGAGTCCGCCGAACGCGATCCACCCTGCCCGCTCCCACCCCCTCACGCGACCCACCCCGCACGTTTATTGGGCAACGTGGGGCAGTCGCTTCCACTTTCTCCGCCGAGCGCGACGCGGTCCTACAAGGGGCTGAAGCCAACAGCGGCGCTTGGTGCCATGAGACATGCAGCCCTCTGTGGTATTGGCGTTCCCGCTTCTATCGCTATCGCTGGTGGCTGGAAGTGGCATGTGCGTCCAAACGTTGTGTCTAAAGACCGTCGTGTCGAACCGCTCAGGGCGGAACAGCAAACAACGACCCCCGGTGCGGCAGCCGTGCGGGGAAGCACAAAGGGAACACGAGTAGAGAAGCAAGTGCCCCTCCGAGGGCGCGAAACTATTTGCGGTTCGCGGTCTGCCCCCCTCCTCCTGATTTCCCTTCCTCTTCGTCCCCCATGTTCCCCCGATGGGGGGCCGGCGCGAGGGTGCAAACTTCTTCGCGCGGCGCGAAACGTGAACATGATTGCGTTTGGGTTATGGGGAAGGCTCGTCATCATCATCCCCTCCTTTCGCTACCGTTGGTGGTCGATGAGTCGATGAGGGCATCTCTGTAAAGCAAGCTGTGCCCCAAGGTGTGTCGTCAAACCGTTGTGTCTGAAAGCGCCCGGACACGACGCACAGCGAGGCAGCATTGAAGGCACCGCGGCGGCCGTGCGGAAGCATTGGGGACAGGACGAGCGGACAGGGGCGAGAGAAAATCCACGCGGACAGCAACGGCATCACGCCCAGACCTTCAAGCAGCGCCACCGATGCGAGCACCTGACAACGGGTATTCCGGCAGCGCGCAGATAGCGGCAGGAGAGCGCCATTTGTGCGCGGGATGTTGCAGGGAAGCGGCAGGAGAGGAGAGCGGCAACTTCCTGCATCGATCAAAGCTCCCCTCTACTGAGCACCAGATCTGCAGGGCTGCGACGGGGACCCCACGCGTCCACGAAGCTTCGAGCCTCCCACCCTGCACAAGCACACCCTCCCGAACTTACAGCAAGCGCCAGAGTATCTGGGTTCTGCGCGCCCTGGCGTGGCTACTGGCACAGTTCGTGCGGATGCATATTACCGTGAATTTGGGACGCAGGCTGTGCAGGCAGCGAGCCCAGGAATGCGCAGTGCAGTGCTGAACAAAAATCTAAGCACCCAAGGATGTCTGCAAGACGTGGAGCACGATGCTCAAGGTAAACGGACGGGGGGGGGGGGGGAATGAGGGAGGCGCCGCCACCGACGACGCCGAGTGCCGCCGCCACGCCACAGGAGGGAGGGGAGGGAGAGGGGAGGTCGCCGTCGACCGAGTGGTGCAGTCTGCCCGGTCGCATGCTGCAGGCCGCAGTCGCTATCTCGGGGCACGCCTGGGAGAGCGCGAGTTGCTAATGGCCCCCATTTCCCCGAGTTCCACATGAACCGAGAACATGAAGAACGCCCTGCCCGTCGCACCAGTGCCATGACAAGCGGAGAGTATCAACGTCTCGCTGGTTGGTGTGCGTTGCCAGTTGGAGTGGGTGGTCCCACAACCAGAGCAATTGTGAAACGGACGGCGTAGATGGACATAGCGATAGCGAGTAGGGCGACGACAATGGATGCTATGTGAAAGTTGCTTGCGCGGCACTTGCCGCAGAGCGTTGACTTGGGGGGGAACCCGCGATGTTGGATTTATTGATGCAGGCGGTCAAGATACAGCCTGAAGTGATGGGAAAAGCAGGGCCAAAAAAGGAAAACGCACCAGATGCCCACTGTCAGAACAACTAGTCATGCAAGTTGTAACGATTGTGAGGCGAGCGTTCTGCTATCCATGGCGCATTAACTTTGGAAATCAAATGCGTGCTAGGCGTTTTGATCTCCGTAGAGAAGTCAAGCCAATTCACTTGATTGAACAAGTACAACCCCCCGCACGACGGAATCATTGTTGGAATTGCGTGCACGATTGAGTGCATAGTGTGTGGGACACCTTTGAATGATGTAATGCACAGGTGGAAAGGTACACTCACCAATTCCACACCCACCGCGAAACGGCTTCACCGCTGCCTCCGTCTCACAGAAGCGTCTCGCTCCGCCAGGAGCGCTGTCGCGCGAATGGTCTGGTTTAGCTGGCGCATGCCCTGGCGAGTGCGGGGGCCAGCAGGGCGGTGCAAATGACGACAGGGGGAAAGTGGTCAAGAAGACGGATGACGAGAGCGAGATATATGGAGGCGACATAAACAAGTGCGCTGGCAAAGATAATCATGGATTCCCCATGGTGTGATGGATTGACTCGTTCACGTGGTGCATCTGATTTCCGGGAATTATTGACCCATTCGGCCAGCTCGAAGCCATGTGGGTGTCCGTTGGTGGGGACGGCCGCAATTGGAACAGGTTAAATTGAATTGTCCAAACTGATCCGCGAGCTGTCCCCTGAACATGTGCACCCGCTCCCCCGTACCTCCCCTCCCCACAGAGAGTGAAGCAAGTGAGAGTTAGCGGCGGAAGAGGGCAGGGGACATCAAAACGGGAGAGCGAGTAGCGAGAGTAGGTCAGGGAGGTCAGCCTCAGAGTATGGCGATACTTGTGGGCAGCCAAGGTTAGCACATCAACACATCGAAATTGACCACCATATTGAAACCCGCATGTTCAGCAGACAGTAAAACTGATCAGCACCAAATGGCACACATCGAAGCAACTATTCGACTGACCGCCATACATACTGTCGTGGTTGGTTTACAGAACTGCGTGGGCGGCCACTTGGTGAGCAATGCGACCACCATCGCGCTGCTCAGCGAGTCGGTTCGCAGTGATGAGGTGCTTTGCTTCTCTCGGTGACGTTCTGCGCATGCCTCTTCTCGTCTGCGAGGTTTTTGGTGATGGTGGGCGGGGCGGATTGGCGTTGGTAGGCTGGCCCTGGCAGGCAGAGTTGCTTGCCATGGAAGGTGTTGGCGCTAGGCGCCTCAGCGAGGCGGTCGCGAATGGATCGCCCGCCCCTCTGAAAGAGGCAGCCCCGAAGCGGGCCGGCGGTTCTTGCTGTCCACGATCGCATGGACCAGTTTGACCATCGCACTGACCTTGGCTGTGAACTGGCAGCTCTGTGTCGCGCGCCCGGCGGCCTTCGAAGCCCTGCCAGGAGAGGAGAGACGCAGGCTGACGGCAGAGGGTCAATCATGTTCGCAGGCAGATGGGAATCGAGATCGCGAGCTCGAGCGCAGAGGGTCAATCATGTTCGCAGGCAGATGGGAATCGAGATCGCGAGCTCGAGCATGGCCTCCGGAAGGTGTTCTCCTCGGCTCATCTTTCCGGGCCCGCCCCGCTCCGCGACGTCGCGACGGGGCGCCATGATTTTCCGCAAGGTGCCATTCCTTAGATGCTCGCTTTGGTCACCTTCCTGGGGCCCACGAAACGGATCTCTTCGACTCTCGTTCCACCCCAGTTCGACTCAAGTTCGATTCGGGTTCGTTTCAGGTTCGATTCGAGGTCGGCTCAACTCGACGGACGCTCGACGCAGCTTCGACGCACGAGTGGAGCGAGTGTCTCCAGGACGGTCCCCAGACTGAGCATCCAGCATCCCCCTGGCATCGCTCGGACGTGTGCGTTTTTTCTTCGGCGAGGACCATCGAGGAGCATCCTTCATTATCATTTCGCGAAAAAACCACGCACGAAACCGAAAAAAGCACAGGAAATGGACGTCCGAGCGATGGCCAGTCCCCCTTTGCCCGCCCGTCAGATCCGGAGGGCCGCTCTTGCGCTCGCGCCCGCGCCCCCCCCCCCGGCAGCAGCGGGCCGCCGCACGACAGGGCGGCGGGCTGTGGCGAGGGCCCGAGGCCGAGGCGGGGGCGGGGGACGAGCCGGCGGGCACCGGCTGTACACGCCGGTCCTGACCAGGCCTGCTCTCGGAAGCTGGAGCACAGACATTACCACAGGGGAACAAGAAGTGGCATAAACATAAAAACTCGGAGGTCCGCGCGGCTTTCTCGGATCGGCGCTGGGGCCCCCCGGCGGCGCCTCCGGCGCCGCCCCCGGCGCGCTCCGCGCGCCAGGGAGGGGGGTCCAGCGCCGATCCGAGAAATCCGCGCCGACCTCCAAGTTTTATGTTTATGTGACTTTTTGTTCCCCTATACCAGCGGCGGGCCGTTTTTCAATCCCAGGACTCTTTTTGAGGGTCGGGGACGGCGTCGGGGTGGTGTGGAGGATACTTGCTTCCCCGTAGTCCCGGGGAAGCTAGGAAGCGTGATCCGCTCTCTTGTGCGACTTTTCAGTGCAGGGCCGGAAAAGGCGTCAGTGTATAGAGTTCGGCTCCGTATATCCTGGGCCCAGGATCGATGTACATGATCTCCTGCCCAAGCCAGGAGGGCGTATGTATCAGGAAAAGGTAAGCGGCCCTTGAAATGGAGACCTGCCCGACGCACCCCCAAAGGCAGACCCCCGCCATTCGCGCGCGGTCTGCATCTAAAGGTCCTCAAGGTCGGGGTCTACAGTTCAGGGTGCTTAGGGCTCGCGAGGGTCGGCATTTCAGGGTCCGTTTGGTCGAGGCCTACATGTGAGCCCCCTTGCGTAGGTCTAAACTTGGAGGCCCTTCTCGCGGGTCTACATTGGGCGAGCCGTTAGCGTTTCGCCGAGCATCGAAGAAGAACAACGACATAAGCATACAACGCTTGGCGCTCCGCGCGGATTCCTTGGATCCGCGCTGGGGCCCCCTCTGGCGCCGGCCCTGGCTCGCTCCGCACGCCTGGGGGAGGGGGGCCCAGCGCGGATCCGAGAAATCCGCGTGGAGCGCATCTCCGCGGGCAGGTCGCCTCCCCAGGGTGCCCCCGCTTCCTGCCGCTCCGGCCGTACCTGGGCCTCTCCGCGGCCCGCCCGGCAACCGTTCGGCAGGAGATCCGCCTGGGCGTCCTGGGCCCGTGCATCCCCACCGCGCGGCCGTACGATCCAGTTGACTGCACACCTGAGCTCATCGAGGATGATAGAACCCCCAACCCTACTAACATAGGGAAGACGTGGCCTCGCTGAGTTCCCCGTCTCTGTATCAGGGATGATAGTAATTCTGAGCGGTTTGGTCCGATGCATCTGCAGGAACAAAAACCCGATTCCTAATGTTTTCTGGCTCTCCTAACTCAGGTCCCCTCCCAAAGGGTTGGGGGTTTCTCTTTTGGTTCATCGTTGGCTGCCTCGATACGCCAGTTTCGATACGCAACACGTGCCGTGCTCAACACGTCCCTTTCGATACGTTGCGTGTTGGCTCGGCACAACATGTTTGCCCAAGCTTTGGGCGAGCGCATCGCGTCAGACCCACGTTTTCGGTCTGCGTGTGGAGCTCCGTACCACCACGCTACGTGTTGCGTGTTGGGTATCCGGGCAATTGAGCTGCACACCGATCGTGGGCCCCGGATCAGCCTGGCCAGGATCGGTGCAGGCGGGGCGGGGCTGGGGATGAGGATGAGTCCGTTCCAGCGCGTTCCAGAGCGCTCTCGGAGCGTTCTGGAACGCTCCGAGAAGGGCGCGGCGCCCGAGACATCCTCCAGAGCCGCCGGATCTCAGAGATTCTCGAGTTATCCTCACCCGATGTTGTCCTCGTCATGGCTTCGTCTTAGAAGTTTCAGCAGGTGTACACGACGGTCGTTGAAAGTACGTCTTTTTGGGCTCCCAGGTCCCAATCTGCTTCGAGTGCCTTTCCATTTCAATAATCGGCATGCTTTTCTGTTGTGTTTGCTGTTCGTTGGGCGGGCCCGAGCCCAATCTACTTGATCCGCCTTTCTACTTCATGCCTCTATCTACTTCTTCCTACCGGCGTGTACACCTCACCTAAGACCCGACGTAGCGAGAACACTGCAACAGCATGACAAGGCATGACAAAATCCCTGGGCCCCATCTTCCTGCACTACTCTTCCAGCCGGATCGATCCGCGAGGGGCCCGGGGCCCGCCACCGGGCGAGGATTCAGCCACGCGCAGAGGGGCGTGGGGGGAGGGGGGAGGGCTTGCTTAGAAGCACCCCTGCTTCTTAGAAGGCGCGGGCCTTCTCTATAGATGTAAGGCCGGCGCCTTCTCAGAAGCAGCCTCCTTCTAAGAAGCCCCCCCCCCTCCCTTCACCCCCTTGTGCGCGCCGCCAAAGGATGCCTGGCTCGAAAAAGATGGAGACGCCAGGATCTCAGGGTCGGCATCCTCACGACGAGGGCCCCCAGGGGGGGGCCACAAGAGCGGCGGGGTGGCCGAAAGCGCCTCCAAGGTCCAGCAGTACCACGCCTGGCAGGCCCGCCATGGCTCCTTCGAGCTGCGCGCCCCCGCAACTGCCGAGGGAGGCGCCCCAGGGGGAGATGGGGGTCAGCAGGGGGACGCAGAATGACACAAACGTAAAAGCTCGGAGGTCCGCGCGGATTTCTCGGATCCGCGCTGGACCCCCTCCCTGGCGCCTCCGGCACCGCCCCTGGCGTACTCCGCGCGCCAGGGAGGGGGGTCCAGCGCGGATCCGAGAAATCCGCGCGGACCTCCGAGTTTGTATGTCTAGTCATTCTTCGTTCCCCCAGTCAGGGGCAGGCCAGCCACAAGCGGGGGAGCTGTGGCCCTCACCCCCCGTGGGTGACCCATCGATTTCGGCACCCCCCGTCGAGAGCTCGTCGACACGAGGGGCTCCCACAGGGGGGTACACACTGTTCATTTCTCATTATTCGAAAGTTCCTTGGCTTTGTTGGGGGCCAAGAAATTGTTCTATCCTGGGCCTCTTCCTGGTCATTCTGGGGCCAGGAACAATTAGAAACGAGCACAATTACCAATGAGCGCGATTAGAAATGAACGACGTTATAAACAGCACTTCTCGGAGAGGCATGCCCGGATTTCCTGGATCGGCGCTGGGGCCCCCTGGCGGCGCCTCCCGCGCCGCCTCTGGCGCGCTTCGCTCGCCAGGGATGGGGATCCAGCGCCGATCCAAGAAATCTGCGCGGACCTCCGAGTTTTTATATCATTTCTCATTCCCCTAATTCCACCGCTGATGTATGGCCACCACACCCGCTGATACATCTTTTCCGGAGTTGGACTTTTGTTTTTTCCGGATCTTGTTCAAAAATCTAGTTCCCATGTGCTCCAGGATCCCATCATGTCACACCCCTCGGTGGACACGCTGCTGTGCTGCCCCCAGGTCGGGGCGTCGACTCGAGCGATTCCAGGTGGTTGGCGATTCGGAGTCGGCTTGGCGTTGCCAGGGTCTCGCAGGCCCCAGTCGCCTGTCATATTTTCTTGTCGCAGTAGTGAACGTGGATATTTCTCTCTGGGTTTTCCTTCGTTTCTATCCATATCCACTGCTAGCTGTCTGGTGGGGGTCTCTTGTAAGAACTCGCGTTTTGGTTTGGCGTTCAGGGTCGTTGGGCGGCCCTCCAGGTGAATCGCGGCTTCTTTGGCGAGGAGCAGATAGCTCCTGCTTGGCCGCGTCTTTGCTAGCGCTTGGCCCTAGCAGTTCGGGTCCTGTTACGCACCCAGGCCGTGGCGGCAGCCAGCTTTGCTGCTCGAAGAGTTGTCGGGGGAAATCCCTGCCAGCACCTGATACGGCAACATATTGCTGGTACACAAGTGACGGTTGATCTTGCGACAATGGGGCGGACGCGTGTTTTGACCGAATTGTGTGGACATTTATGCAGCCTTGCGCCTAAAAATTCGCTGCGGCGTCTTTTTCTTCATTGCACCTGGCTTGATACCAGTCTGGCGAAATGCGTTCGCATGACTCTGGGTTGGTGTGGGCCTTAACCTTCGGGATCTAGAACCCTGCGTGGAGCTCTGCCGAGAACGAAGAACCTTAAGCCCGCGTAGTAGTTCTCCCGATGCAAATTGTGATGCCCAGGCTTCCGAGGCATTCGGGAGATTCCGTCACAAATCCGCATATGCAACTGAGGCCCCAGACAGAAAAGTTGCTACCGCTAGTGTTGCCACGCGCTCCCCCGACGGGGAAGTTTGAGGGAGCATGCCGCCCTCTCTCACACCACATGATGCCCAATATGTCTGCTCTGGGTTATACTTTAGGCATGCCCCATCCTGCACGATGACACACGCTGGCACATTCTCTAAAGGAACTGCCATCAATAAATACCTCGCCCAGCATTACCTCGCGAAACGTTCACCTTACCTAGTCCAGGCTTGACGGCTTTGTAATTCTATGTCGAATCCAGCATGGGCGACGAAAGGAGGAGCAGGACACAACTCGAAGGCTAGCAGGAGGTGGTACTTGTGGTCGGGATGGGAGATTGTGTCTTTGACCGGCTGACTGATCCACTCTTCACTGTACGTTTCCATCCCGCTGCATTCCCAAAGCCTGAGATACAGGCTATTCGATTCAGCGCCACATACTGGAAAGCACGGATCAACTCCATATCCCATCGCATGCTGTATGGCTCTGGACCAGTGGAATTCAGAACAATAAGATTTTCTGGAGATTCCGATGGTGATTGGCAGACTTATTTGACCCCAAGGGTTTTGATTGCCGGGCGACGGTAGAACTTCTCTTTGGGAAACGAAGCGTTGCTTTAGGTGAGAGTTGCTGCTTGATAGCGCCACTGCTTCTGAATGATAAACTGGAGCATCTGCGGAGAATTAGATGGGAGGCTGTATGCAAGACCCTGGCCATCTGTGAACTTACGGGGGCCGTCGAACTCCGAACCGATGCGCTAGAAGGAGAAGGCGGAGAAGGAGGACGAGGAGGAGGATGATGGAGGTGAGGGAGGGAGGGAAGGAGGGAAGGAGGAGGAGGAGGAGGACAGAGGAGGAGGCTGGAGAAGGCCGGAGGAGGAGGGGGACCAGTGTAAATCCAAGACGCATCAACGATGTTGCAAGCAATTTTCCCTCCAAGTTCCCTCTTCATATGCCCCATACAAGAATTCACTTCCATTTCTGGAAATGCCCTGCTTGATGACATCCGTGTGAGGATCCCCAAACGCACCAAAACACAATTCCTGGGAGTTCAGCGCCGCGAATCAAAGTGACTGATGCGTCCTGGCAATCCTGAAACGCGCCAGAATACCCTTCCTGGGAGTTGAACACCGCGAGTCAACGCGACTGTTGCGTCCTGGCACTTTTCAACCGTGCCAGACCATAATGGTTGGGACTCTCAACCATACGAGTCCTTGGAGCTGCTGCAAAGTTTAAAGACGGACGCGCGTGGCTAGAAGGCAAGAGCTTCATGTTCAAACGGCTCGACCTCCACCCGTCAAGGTGCCTCAAAATTTAAAAGAATGCACGCGGCGTTAAGGCGAGAGCCATATTTTGAAAACCAGCCGCCCTACATCCGTGGAGCTATTTGCAAACTTGTATGGCGAATGCCCTTGACGCTAAGACGAGAACCACCTGTCGAAATGAACCCACCATCTTTGAAGCTGCTGCACACTTTGAAGACGAGCGTGAGCGGCGCGAATGTGAGAACCACATTTTGAATAAGGACCCGCCCTCCATATGTGAAGGTGTTGCGAGCTTTTAAGACAAATGTGCGCGGGCGCTCCGGCGAGAACACATTTCGAGAAAGAACCCGCCCTCCATCCGTGACGGTGTTGCAAATTTCAAGTTCCAGGATCAAATCAGGAGTGAGGCCAGCGCCTGAGCGAGGGAGAGAGAGAGTGAGAGGGAGAGGGAGAGATGGATTCTCCTTGCGTGCTGCACCTTATCCTGAGCCCGTCGTGCCTGTCGGCAGGCTCGTCCCGAAGGGGCGACGGTCGGCACAGGCCGGGAGGGGGGTGATGACTAGGGGGGGGGATATCATAGCCAGGGCCATGATACCTCCCCAGATCTCATGGCGCCTCCTCTCATCTCAAGACGTGCCCAGCCCCACTCCCTGGGCCGCGCACGTGCCGCTGGCCATGCTTTGCGCCCCCCCCCCCCTCTTGGGCGCCCCCCTCCTGGACGCCCCCGAAGCGTCGACACCCAGAGGTCTCGACACGACCCTCCCTCCTGGGCCAGCCCTGCCCCCCGAGTTGTTCTGCGGACGGCCTCTCTTGGGGGCGCGGCTCGGGGGGCCCCCCCGGGGAGGCCCGAGGTCGCCAAGGGCCGTCCGTCGTGATTCTCTGACAGCGTTTCGCTAGAGGGGTCTCGTAGTGCCTTTGCTTGTGTATTACTGTTTCTGATTATTTCTTTCTTTTTCCATTCGCTATATACACATCTAAAACATTTCAACCATTTAAAACATATGAAACACTTATCTTTAATGGCTATATATACATTTGAAACATTTAACCATCCGTATTATTCTCAACCAGAGAAAACGCAGCAGAGTCCCCCAGGGGAGACACGGAACCCGTGCCCGCCCGGTGCCGGCAGCCGGTGATGCGTGAGGCTCCCTTACAGGAAATCGTGGAGCCGCTCTGGACCACTCACGCCCTAAAGTGATGGTGGGATTTCAGCGGCTCGCGGTGAGCTGGCCCACGATGACCTTCCATGGTAACTCGCGCTTACTCTTATTATTATTGCTGCTCTCTCCCTCGTCCGCTTAGTCTCAATCGCGGAGCCGTGCTCTCGCTCCAGTGCTGGCTACACTTCAGTCGGACGTGTCCCCCCTCAGGTGGAGCGTTCGAAAGTAGTCCAACAAATAGTACGGGACGATTCTTGTACTATGTTTGACTTTTGGTGTGTGGCTGTTTTTTCAAGTTTTCGCCCCAACTCCACCTGAGGACATGCCCAACCTAAGGCTACATGTTTGGTCCAGACGGCCACGACCCTTGGTAACAAACAGTTGCACTTCAGGTCCCCATGGCTGTGCTCTCACCCCCGTCACCATTACAGTCAACCCGCATAGTAAGGATGGGCAGCCTTCCCAAGGGTACCCTTGCATCCTTGCCTCCTCGGTCCATCCTTGGCCAGCTTCGTTGTCCGCGCCCCGCTCGAAAAGCTTCGAAATGGGCGTCCAAGGCCCCTGCATCCTTCCCGCGCACCCTTACTGTACGGGTTGACTGTACAGCCGGCCTGCCTACTGCTCCTCGACCCGCCTCTTCACCCCGTGCTGCTATCCGGGTGCGCTGCCGGGGTACTCCTTCCATGACGCGATAGGGGGTTGGGGGAAGGGGCGCCGCGAGCGGCAGAGTGAAGTCGGGCACGTCCCTCTACAGGAGGAAAAACATCCAAGAATAGCATGCAATCATATCCTCGATGGTTCGTGCTCGTTTGACTATTTTTGCACATTCTTGGGACATGTTTTACAGGACTTTCGAGATCCGCCTGCAGGAGGACATGCCCGCCCTATAATGGCAGAGGCGAGCGGCACCAGGCGCGCGCGCGCACCGCGGGGCCGCACCGGGCGGGAGGCGGGAGCGTCCCCCGCGCCCGCCCCCCGCCGCCACGCCCCTCGCGAGGCGCACCCGCGGCGGTGAGCGCCCGAGGCGCCGGCGCGGAGGCCGAGGTGATCGGCGCGCCGCAGGCGCGGCGGCTGCGCTCTGCTCTGCTCTCCGCCCTTGGGGGGGGGGGGGGCGGGGCGTCGTCCGCAGGCCCCCTCGCGTGGTGCCAGGATCACGACGGACGGCTTCTTGCCATGGTCGCCTTCTGGGGGCCCTCGCCGAGCCCCCGGGGCCGTCAGAACACGGGTCGGGATGGAACACCGGCCCTGGGCAATGGGTCGAAACTTCCCGGGGTCCGCGTTTTGAACAAATCATCACTCTGGTGTCTTGGTCGTCGGCGGCGTCGTCGTCGTCCTTGTCCTGCTCATCGTCCTCCTCTTCCTTCTCTTTTCGCCCGGTTTCTCGCCCCTGGGCCCTCACGGATCGATTCAGTCTGGAGCAAGGAACAAAAAAGCAGACACATATAACATATACGTGTTGGCTCAAACCATTCTGGCTCAAGGCCGCAGCAAAGTAGTCGCGAGAGTTCCCGCGATCTCGCAGCCACGGGTGGGCTGGGCGTGCAGCACAGGGTCATGGGCGGCACAGGCGAAGGCGGCAGCAAGGGGAAGCCGGCGGCACAGGGCAAGTCTCCGAGTCCGCCACCAGTGGAGCAGCGCAGCAGCAGCAAGGGGAAGCCGGCGGCACAGGGCAAGTCTCCGAGTCCGCCACCAGTGGAGCAGCGCAGCAGCAGTCCGCCGCCGCGCCGCATCAGTAACGAGAGCTCGGACCCTCCGACGCCTGTGGCCGTGGCGCCCGAGAACGTCACCATAAGGGCGAAGATTTGCTATATCTTCCTTGCCTTCTTCGCCTTCTGGTTCGGCGCCGCGCGCTTTGACCTGGACGGTGATGGGGATTTCGACGCAGCGGACGTGCAGGCCACAAAGAACGGCGGGAAGAACTTGTAAAAGCTCAACTCCTCGCGGCCTGTCACGAGCGAAAGGGCTAAGAAGGCGCGCCGGAAGAGGATCGAGGCGAAGAGGAGGCAGAGAGCAGCTGACGAGGAAGAGGGCGACAGGACGCACCAGGAGATCGTCCGTATGAGCAAGGAGGCGGGCGGTGTCACGGGGACGGTGGCGATCATTTTCGAGCACGGTGCCCACAGCGTAAGGAGGTTGGGTGCGAAGGGCGACGCCATCTTCGACGCTGACGTCGAGGAGGAGGCTCAGGAGGACGAGATCATTGACAACCTAAGGCAGTTCTGGCCCTGGTTCACAATCATTGAGGTGCTCATGTGCCTCGGCTTCTGGGGCGTGAACTCGTTCAACACGAGGGCCTACTCATTACTGCAGTTCGACACGGTTATCACAGACGACCTTAAATTGACAGAGTACATGGGAGGAGGACGAAAGGAGGACAAGAGGAGCATGGGAGGAGGACGAAAGGAGGACGGGAGCAGGACGGGAGGAGGACGGGAGGAGCAATATCAAGCAAGCGCAAGCAAGCAAACGGAAGCAAGCAAACGGAAGCCAGCAAACTCAAGCGAGCAATAACAAACAAGCAAGAGCCAGCGATCACGCGCAAGCAAGCAAGGGCAAGCAAGAGCAAGCAAGCGAGAGTAAGCACGCAAGAGCAAGCAAGCAAGTGCAATTGGAAAAAGGGGGGCATTGGAAAAGGGGGGGGATTGGAATCGCCATAGGAATTAGGGGGGGCAACGGAATTAGGGGGAGAACGGACCAATTAGTAGGGTTTGCGTTAGAACTCCTATAGGGCAAGCCTATTTGGAGAAGAAACCTTCCACAAGAAACCCAACCCTGAGACCCTAGGACGTCCATTGATTTTTGGTACGGGCACGGCACGCTTTCAATAGCAAAACCGTCGAAACCCAAGAAACCCAGGGCACCTTGAAGGCAGGCAGGGTGTTTCTTGGCATGGGTCTCCACTGTAGGGCATGTTTCTTCCATGCCGCCGTCCCGCCTTCCGTCTCGGTCCAGCCTGCTGCGTCCTGCCGCGCACCGTCTTCGTTACAGTCGTTGTGTAGTGTTGCAGCCCAGGTGTGGGCCTTAATTGCTGTGCGCGGCTGCGTGCTGCACATGCGTGGGCAGCCGTTCTCACGATCTCGTCGCAATGGCAGTGCGTCGTGAGGCTGCGCGTTCTGGTGGTTTGTGGGGGGGAGCAGTTTGTCCCACTCCTGCACGATGGTCTTGGAGTCCACTCCTCCAGCATGTCGACGGTTGTGGTGTGCGGGGTAGGCGTCCTGCTGCATGTTAGCCACACTGACGTATCTCCATGATGCCGGCCCGGCGATGGGCCTTGGAACGCAGCTTGGGCCCTCATCGTGCACATGGGCGCGAGGGTCTGCCCAGGTGCCTTGCGGTCGCCGTCGTCGGCCTCCGCCTCGAGGTCGGCCTGGGACTTACTCCTTTGATGTGTATCTACGAGGCCCGCCTGCCGTGTGGCGGGATGCGCTCGCCCGCCCAGTAGGCCAGAGGAGGAAAACGTACCCATACCGCTACCCTTCCCTGGCTTTCCCCTTTCCGGGCCTCCTGGAAGGCCCTCGCCGCCATCGCCGAATCCGCCTCGAAGACTTGGTCAGGACGCACCCCAGGAGAAGTCCGGGGAGCAATGGTATCGGTAGTTTTTGGTCTCCCCAGTTGGCCGCTGCGTCCCTGGGGGCTGGTGCTGGTGTAGGGTTAACTCGGGCCTGTCCTCCTACAGGGGGATTTTGGACGAAACATTAATTATAGTCCAAAATTACACCAGAATGGTCAAAACATGCTCAACAAATCATCCCCAGACTAGTTTTGATTATTTCTGACTATTCCTCCTGTAGATGGACAACCCCACTTACATACGTGTAGGGTCAGGCAGGAGCTTCGGCTCAGCGTGCCGCTCCGTCGGCTCCGGCCCGCCACGCCTCGGCGCCGCACGCCGCCCACTTCCCGATCGGCTGCGTCCCGGACTGCTCCCGGCCTCCTCGCCCCGCGGCGCGGACCGACCCGCTGTCCGCTTGCAGGGCATCTCGTGCCGCCTAGGGCCGTCGTCGCGACACGCCGAGCAAGAGCTCCGGGCCGTGGCCGTCCTGCCAGTAGGCTCGCGGGCGGAGTCCTTCGCGGTGCAGAGGGGGCTCCAGCAGTCGCGGCCCTCGGCTTCGACTTCGGCCGATCCAGTTGGGCGTCGCGCAGCGGGGGACGATCCGCTGGGGAGCAGCGAGGGCTGCAGAAAAGGAGGCCTCTAGGGTCCAAGCAGGGGGCCGGTAGGGCCCGAGACGTGCACCTTCCTCCCCCCCCCCTTGGCCACCCCCCCACGAAGCGACGCCCAAGGAGCAGGGCCGGGCATGCCTTATATTCTTCGGGCTCAGCCTCGGCGACGCCGTTCTCCGAGTCGAAATCGTGTCTCCCCTCGTGGCTGTCCTCCGTGGGGGGACCCCGAGCCGTCCCTGGGTCGAGGAGGAGGAGGAGGAGGAGGAGGAGGAGGAGGAGGAGGAGGAGGTCACAGCCGCGGTTTGCGGCGTCGTGGTGGCCTTCGCTGAAGTTGGCGTCGCCGGCGGCGCGAGCCTTTTGGCAGGGCCGCCACGGCGGGGGGCCCGGGGGCAGTGACGCCCGGGGGCCCCCGCTGCTGCCTCGGGCCCCAGGGCAGCGGCCGTTGGCAGGTTCGCCTCCCCACCCTCGGCGGGCGACGGGGCCGGGCGGGCCCCCGCCGCTCCCGCCGAGGCGAGGATCGAGGAGGATGGGGGGTCGAGGATGATCAAGGCTCCAGGAGGCGGCCCCCGAGGCGGCGGCCGCCAGTGGCTGGGGTCTTCTGCTACCTCCTACCCTGACACGTCGATCAGCGAATTGGCCGTTTTCGGAGAGGGTGTCGCGGCCGTCATTTTTGCGGGTCCAGGTCCGTCGGTTTCGGTCGTAGGCCGTTTTCACTAAAGGGCGGTTTGCTAAAGGGAGGTTTGTCCACCGCCGAAATCTGCGGGTGCCAAGCGGGCGCCTCCCGGCCTTTTGCAGCAGCTCCTCGTCCTGCAGGTGCTTCAGTCGTGGGCCCAGTAGGTGAGGCACTGCTCGCCGTAGTAGTCAAGATTGGCCTGGGCGCTGGTGCCGCGGTCGCTGTCGTTGGGACCAGGGGCTCCCCGCGCCGATCCCTTGCAAGGCGAAGGTCCCACCAGATACCCGTCATTGGCTATCCCCGTGGAGCAAGCCACGCGGGGAACAACCACCTGCGAGGCCGGAGGGGTAGCAGAGGCCCGTCGAGGCGTGCAGTAGGGCGTCGGCGTAAAAGTTGGTGTCGGCATGGGCGCTGTTGCTGGCGCCCTCGTAGGCGGTCCAGCGCCCAGGCGGTGCAGCCGGAGCCGCGCTGGTGTCGGTCCGGGCTGGGATCTGGACGGCAATGTGGGCATGACTCGGGATCCCGCCTCCTCCTCCTCCTCCTCCTCCTCCTCCTCCTCCTCCTCCTCCCTCCCTCCTTCCCTTCTCCTCCTCCTCCTCCTTCCTCCTCCTCCTCCTCTTCCTCCTCCTCCTCCTCCTCCTCCTCCTCTTCCTCACTGTCCTGATCCTGCTCATGATGATGCCTCCTCCTGCCCGTTGCGTGTGCGCGCGCGATCCGAGTCGACCCGACCCCCCACCTTTCCATTCTCAATCGGCGCGTCCTTGTCCCCCTATCTGCCCCCCCCACCCCCCCTGCTGCTCGCCCTCCTCCCCTTCGTCCTTCCCGCCTCTTCCGCAGCCGCGTCGGCTCAAGCTGGTCGCAGGCTCCAGGCCAGCCAGCGACCAGAGCAGGGCGGACGGGCCTCTGCCCGCGGCATGGCGCGCGCCCCTCCGCGAGCGTAGCCGCCTCTGCACCCTGGCGGCCGGCCTGCAACACTGCCTCGGCCTCTGGCAGGGCGCCCAATCTCGCCCCTCCGATGGACCCCGGCCCCGCGTTCCGAGTGGGCGACCTGTGCGAGGCGCTGAGGAGGAGCAGAAGGAGGAGGAGAAGGAGGATGAGGAGGAGGAGGAGGAGGAGGAAGAGGAGGAGGAGTAGGAGAAGGAGAAGAAGAAACGATGGAGGAGGCGGAGCAGAAGGAGGAGAAGGAGGCGGAGGAAGAAGAAGAGGAAGCGGAAGAGGAGAAGGAGGAGGAGGAGGAGGAAGTGGAGGAGGAGGAGGAGGAGGAGGAGGAGGAGGAGGAGGAGCGAGGGGGGGGGGGACGAGGCGCTGGCGGTGCTGCCGGTGAGGGCGGCGGAGGGTCTCGGCAGCGCGCTGGTGGCACAGCTGCGCCCCAGCACCCGCCTCGAGGTCCTGGAGCTCGGCGCCCAGGCGGCCCGCCCCAGCTCCGCGGGCACGGCGGGCGCGCTACGCGCGCGCGTGCGGGCGACAGCGGCGGAGGCGAGCGGAGGAGGAGGAGGAGGAGGAGGAGGAGGAGGAGGAGGAGGAGGAGGAGGAGGAGGCGAGCGGAGGAGGAGGAGGAGGACGAGGAGGAGGAGAAGGAGGAGGAGGAGGAGGAGGAGGAGGAGGAGGAGGAGGAGAAGGAGGACGAGGACGGGGACGAGGACGAGGACGAGGACGAGGAGGAGGAGGACGAGGAGGTGGGGGCTGCAGGGCTGGGTCACCGCGGTGACGGGCGCGGGCAAGCAGCTGCTGCGGAGGAGGCCGCGTGTTTTGAAAAACAAATGGCATAACCATAAACTTTTGGCGCTCCGCGCGGATTTCTTGAATCCGCGCTGGGCCCCCCCGGGCGGCGCCTTTGGCGCCGACCCTGGCGCGCTCCGCGCGCCAGGAAGGGGGCTACAGCGCAGATCCAAGAAATCCGCGCGGACCGTCGAAAGCTGACGTTTATACCATTTTGTCTTCCTCCAGGGACGGCGAGGACCCCCTGCCCGAGGACCTCAAGGTTGGGGCGCGGGCCGAGGTGCGCTCCCTGGTCGCGCTGCGGACCGGGCACTGCCTATCCAGCCCGCTCTGCGGGGAGCTGGGCCCGGGGACGCTGGTTCGCATCGAGGAGCTCGGGGGCCCAGACGGGCGGCGCGCCCGGGTCTCCACCGGCAATGCTGGGGGTTGGCTCAGCCTTGCGACCCCGAGCGGCAAGCTCCTCGTGGGCGCACCTGCCCTTGTTCTCCCGGCCACGGCGCGCCAGCTGAGCTCGACCTCCTTGGACCAGGGCGGTTGGCCGAGGAGGCTGCTCGAGGCCTCGCGGGACGGCGACCTCGCAGAGCTGCGGAGGCTGCTGGAGGCCGGGGCTGTGGCGGCCGAGACCGCCGACCTGCGAAGGAGGACCCCGCTGATGTACGCGGCCGGTTTCGGGCACGCGGCCGTCGTGCGGTGCCTGCTGCAGGAGGCGCACGCCGAGGTGAACCAGGTGGACGACACGCAGAAGACGGCGCTGCACCACGCCACAAAGCCGAGGGGCGCGTCGGCGGGCCAGGTCGAGATCGTCCGCCTGCTCTGCCACGCCTCCGCCATGATCGACGCGCGCGACCACAACGGCTGCACCCCGCTGATGATGGCGTCTGCAAGCGGCAGCGTGGACGCCGCCATGGCGCTGGTGGAGTTGGGCGCCGACGTGCAGCTGCGGGACTTCGAGGGGCACCGACCGCTGAGCTACGCGAAGGAGATGGCGCACTCCGAGGAGCTGATCCAGCTGCTCCGGGTGGACAGCGACAGCGACAGCGACAGGGACACCAGCAGCGACTTCGCTGATCTGGGGGAGCCCGCCCCACTGGGCCCCGCGAGGCGGTCCTCGTTCACCAGCGCTGGCCCCGCGAGGCGATCCTCGTTCACCGGCGCCGGCTTCGGCGCATTGGGCAGGCGTCGGGCGTTGCGCAGAGTTCATGGGGGCGCGATCAACGAAGGGGGGGCGATAAGAGAGGTGCACCCTCCGTGTGCAGCCTGGGGCCCCATCTGGGGTCCACGAGGGGCGCTGAGTGTGCACGTCTCCTTGCCCCCCCCATGCATCGCGCCCCCATCCCAGAGATCCGATGTCGTGATTTTTCCCATGCGGGGTCTCCTGAAGTCTCGACCCATTCCCCAGGACCGGCTTTTCATCCCGAGTCGTATTTTGACGGTCCCGGGGCCCGGCAAGGGCCGCTAGAGGCCGAAAACTGCGAAACACACATCTTTCATGGATCCACTGCGAAACCTGGTTTCTGTCAAGGCGTGGGATCTCTGGGAGGATGCAGCACCCAAGAGGCGGGGGAGCGCCAAGCGCGCCTCGATACTCTGGGTCGCCGGGCTGGGCGGCGCGGGGGACCCGGGGGGCGCGCCCTCGGCCATCGCGCTCGAGCAGGAGGCGCCCCCCGGCAGGAGCGGGCCTGGCGAAAGGGGGGGAGTGTCGACGACACGCGCAAGAGTTCGGAGGCTGATGGGCCTCCTACCCTGACACGCTGATTCAGGAATCGGCCGTTTTCGGTTCGGGAGGGGGCGTCGCGGCCGTCCTTTTTGCGGGTCCAGGTCCGTCGGTTTCGGTCCTGGGCCTGGCGAAAGGGGGGGAGTGTCGACGACACGCGCAAGAGTTCGGAGGCTGATGGTCCTCCTACCCTGACACGTTGATTCAGGAATCGGCCGTTTTCGGTTCGCGAGGGGGCGTCGCGGCCGTCCTTTTTGCGGGTCCAGGTCCGTCGATTTCGGTCCTGGGCCGTTTTCACTAAGGGCAGGTTTACGAAAGGGAGGTTTGTCCACCGCCGAAGCGTGACCCTTGGCCGTAGTGACCTTTGGTTCGGGCTCACCGGAAATCTGCTGCATGCAGCTGGTGTCGGCCCCGCCGCCGGGCCCATTCCTCGATACATGGGCGCCTCCTGGCGCCGGGAGGCGCTGGAAAAAACAGCTACGTGAGCTGATTCTCTACCCTGCCCTTTGCTACCCACCCCTTCGTTCCCCACGAAGGGGTCGACCACATGGAAGGGTGACCCTTGGCCGGAGTGACCCTTGGTGCGGGCTCACCGGGCCCCCCCCCGATCGCTGAGCGCGATGCGGTCGTGGCTGCTTAAGCGCGCTCGGAGTCGGCCACCTCGCGCCCCGGTAGTCCGCGCACTGAAAGGTCACTCTTGACCTCCTCCTCCTCCTCCTCCTCCTCCTTCCCTCCTCCTCCTCCTCCTCCTCCTCCTCCTCCTCCTCCTCCTCCTTCCCTCCTCCTCCTCCTCCTCCTTCCCTCCTCCTCCTCCTCCTCCTCCTCCTCCTCCTCCTCCGATGAGAACACTGCCGCGTCACTTGCGTGTAGCCGATGGTTGGGAAAGGGGGGGTTGCGAAATCTGCTGCATGCAGCTGGTTTCGGCCCCGCCGATGGGGCCCATTCCTCGATACATGGCCGCCTCCGGCGCCGGGAGGCGCCGGGGAAATCAGCTATACGCGAGCTGATTCTCACCCCCCCCCTTTGCTATCCCCCCCTTGCGCCCGGCCCGGCAGGAGCGCGCGGGAGGCCGCCAGGGACCTGGCGCTGCAGCGGCTGCGGGCGGTCGCGGAGGATCGGCGGCGAAACCCGAACCTCGCCCTCGCCGATCGTCCGAGGAGGAAGAGCTACCCACACCTCTACCCTTTCCTCAATGTCCCTTGTCTGGGCCTCCTGGAAGGCCCTCGTCGTCACCGCTGGATTCGCCTCGAAATTCTGGTCAGAACGCACCCTGGGAGAGGTCCAGGGGGTAGCGGTCTCGGTACTTTTTGGCCCGCCCTCGCCGATCGACGACAGAGGTCAGGAGTAGGGGAGCGAAGAGTGACATAAACATACAAACTCGAAGGTACACGCGGGTTCCTCGGACCGACGCTGGAACCCACTCCCTGGCGCGCTCCGCGCGCCAGGAGCGGCGCTGGAGGCGCCGCAGGGGGGTCCAGCCCAGAGCCGAGAAATTCGGCGAGATTCAGGCGATCGCAAACACTGATCAAGGGGGCGTGGATTAGCGACGGGTTCCGTTTCCATGGGAAGTCGCAGAGTTCCGCCGCCGAGCGAGGCGGCATTGGTCGCATTTTGGGGAGGGCACCTCCCCCGATCCATGGATTTGGCGACCGCGCGCCAAATCAAGAGATCACTAATCCATGTTTGCGCGCCCCCGAGAAATCCGAACCCCGCCCTCACCGATCGTCGGGGAACGAAAACTGACACAAACATAACAACTCGATAGTCCGCGCGGATTCGAGAGGGTCCAGCGCCGATCCGAGAAATCCGCGCGGACCTCCGAGTTGTTATGTTTATGTAATTTTTAGTTCCCCTAGATCGACGACCGAGGCCAGGAGGTCAATAGGCAGGCCTTCATTGAGATGGGGTGATCTTCTCAACAGGCAGTGCATCTATATGTGCTTGTTCCAACCGACTTAGCTGCGCATGATTTTCCTTTTGGAACATGGTCTCGTCTGCCCCTGAGGAGGCCGCCCCGTCTTCCAGAGCTAGCATGCAGATCGCACCGTACCACACCGCACCGCACCACCCTCGTCGATCAACGGTTCAGACAACTCGATGGGCGGCGGGGGTAGGGTTCGGCGTGCGTCGAGGACGTGGCGAAGCCCGAATCCTTTCAGGAGATATGGTGGTTGGCGGGGGGTGGTTAAGTAAGAACTCACATCTTAATAATGGGAAAATAATTACTCCTCCAAGGGGATAGTTGAAGGATTACGGCATCCATCAATATTCGGGGAACAGTTATTCCGCCGCCGACGCCGTCGCCGCCGTCGCGGAGGAATACGAGAGGGGGAGGAGTAGCAGGAGCAGGAGGAGGAGAAGGAGGCGAAGGCGAGGGCGCACTTGGGGACGCACGGAGTTTCTTGTTAGCCAAGACCTTCGGGGGAGGGGGGGCAGCATTCACCCAGAGGTCGACTACATGTAAGAGTGATCCTTCGCCGGGGTGACCGAGTGACCTTTGGTGCGAGCTCACCAGGGCCCCTCCGATCGCATAGCGCGATGCGGTAGTGGCTGCCTGCGCGCTTGGATTTGGTCACCCTCAGCCCCCTTTAGTCCGCGCACCAAAGGTCACTCTTGCCGGGGGTCACTCTTGCGTGTAGCCGCAGAGGAGCTCGTCTGGGGGACCTTCCTGGGGACCGCCTGACGGATCTATTCGACTCAAGGTCGACTCTAGTTCAACTCGAGCTCGACTTCAACTCCAGCTTGACTCGAGTTGGGCTCCAGCTCGACTCAAGTTCGGCTCAAGTTCGACTCAGGTCGACGGACAATCGACATCGACCTCACGAGTGGAGCGAGTGGCTCCAGGCAGGTCCCCAGAGCGAGCCTCTGAGCCCAGAGGAGGCCTCCGCCCCCCGCGACCTGGAGGCCGCCGTGGAGGAGGCGGAGGAGGCGGGTGTCGAGGGCGAGGAGCTGCTCGCCGCGCGGCAGCGCCTGGAGGCGCTGCGCGAGAGAGCGAGGGCCCACGAGCGCGTGCTCGCGGCCACGGAGGCGGGCTGTGCGTGGGCCCTGCGGGGAGCCAGCTCGAGGGAGGAAGCATGGCACAAGTCGAGCAGGGGATCGGCTGCATCCTCGACCTGCCCTCACACTGCTGTTCCGTCGGCCCTGCGAACGATGGCGCAGAATTGCTTCATGGAGCTGCGGGTCATTTGAGGTATGCCTCGTGGATCCGGCGGGACAGAAAATACCGGGGGTAGGTCCGTGCTGTAGTCGATCCCCTACCCGAATCGGCACGACCTCCCGTAGGTCCGCGCGGATGTTCCTCGGGTCGGCGCTGGAGCCCCCCTTTCGGCGGCGCCTCCGCCGCCGCCCCTGGCGCGCTCCGAGACATCAGCGCCGACCTCCGGAGGCGTCTGCTCGTGCCGGCGTCCGTTCCTCGATCCGTCGCCCACGCCGAGCAGGCCGGCGTCGGGGGCCCGGACATGGACCGGGCCCGCGAGGCCCTGGCGGCCGAGGAGCCGAGGGAGGCCGCGCGGGCGCGGCTGCAGGACGCGGCCGTGCACGCCGACGTGGACAGCCTGCGGGCCGCGGTGGCGGCGGGGGGGGAGGCCGGCCTGGCGCCGGTGGAGCTCGCGCCGTACCAGGCTCGGCACGAGCGAAAGATGGGTGCGGAGAGGATGGGGACGGTGTGCAGCATCAGTGCTTGTTCCTTTCGAGCAGGGCTCGCTGTCCGCGCCGCCGCGGCCTGTGTCCAGTTGCGACAGAAGGCCGGCTGCCCAACAGCGGCCGCTGTTGGTTTGGGGCAGAATTTGCTGTTGGGCATGCATTGTGCCCATCGATTTCATACAGTGGAAACCCATGTCAAGAAACACCGTACTTGCATCCAGGGTTTGGGTTTCGATGGTTTTGCTATGGACAGCGCGACGTTCCCGCACCAAACATCCATGGACGTCCTTGGGTCTCAGGGTTGGGTTTCTTGTAGAAGGTTTCCTCTGGACTAGCCTCCACTGTACCCACTTCGGGCGTCCAAATAGGAGATGATCCGCAGCGCCGAGTCCCGGCAGGAGGCGGAGGCGACGCTGCGGCGCGCGGTCGACGCCCGCAGCGTGCCGCAGCTGCGCTTCGCAGTGCAGCCCGCGCGCACGGCGTCCGTGGACGCCGCGCTCGTGGAGCTGGCCGAGCGGACGCTGCGGGAGGAGGAGCTCATTGATTTCTGAGACTCAGAGGAGGACAGGGTGCACTGTACCCTCGTTTTCCCCTTTTTGGGGCTTCCTGGGGGGCCCTCGTCGCCACCGCTGGATTCGCTTCGGAATCCTGGTGAGAACGCACCCCGGGAGAAGTCCGGGGAGTAGCGGTATTGGTTGGTACCTTTTGGTTTCCCCACCGTTGGTTTTTGAGACACCGTGGGTCGTTCAATCTTGAAAGATTGGCGGCTTTCCGATCGCCAGATCTTTCCATACCAGCCGATGCTGGGCCGCTGGCGTGCAGCCTTGAACGCCCGCGGCGGGATCGCCGACGCGTCGGCCAGGCATGACCCCGCCGTCCCCTTCCACGTTGTCGCCATGTTGGGCCTCTTGGGAAGCCCTCGTCGCCACGGCTGGACTCGCCTTGAGATTCTGATCAGAACGCACACCCAGGAGAGGTGCAGGGAGTAGCGGTCGGTGTCTTGTGGTTTGCCCAGGAGCCGCGGTACCTGGCGCGGGAGCGGTTGGAGCGCATCCCGAGGAAGAGAAAGCGGCATACACGCCGCGTCGGCCAGCGGGCGCTGCGCCCTCCCCCCGCGGGCCTTGGGCGGCCCCATGCCCCCCCCCCCCCCCCGCGCGGGCGGCGCGGCGCGGGCGGACCCGCCGCGCTGCCCCGCCCACGCGCCGCGGGCGGCGAGGGGGCCCAGCTCCACGCCTTCCTACCTCATGCTTCTACCTACTCCTTCGGACCGGCGTGCAAGCAGAAGCTTCCCGGGCTCCTCGCGGCTTTCTCGGATCGGCGCCGGGGCCCCCCGCGGCCACGCCGGAGGCGCCGGAGGCGCCGCCCCCGGCGCGCGCCGCGCACCAGGGGGGAGGGGCAGGGTGCAGCGCCGATGCAGGACATCCGCGCGGAGCAGGCAAGCAACCACGAGCGCAGGCAAGCAAAAGCCAGGAGGGGGAAAAAAACACAGACACAATTAATCGTCGGTTCCCAGAAAAGACGCGGAAATATGGGAAGTGGGGGGGAAGACCAAAACCCAGAAAAGATAGGAAAATATGGGGAGTCCTGTTATTTATGTGTATTTATTTGTGTGTCCCTGGGCCCCTTCAAGAAGCCAAGTACAGTCGACCATGACAGAAAGGACGGGGCAACTTTCCAAGGCTACCCTGGCATCCCTTGCCCCTTCGGTATTCGGCATCCTTCGGCGTTCTGCTGCGCTCCGCACGGAAAAGTCAGCATGGCGTTCCAAGGACATTGCATCCTTGCAGCGCATGCTTATTATCCTGGTCGCATGTATCCGGACGGACGCGTGGGCAGTCAAGCGCGCATTGTGGCAGCCTGACGAGACGGCAGGACACCGAGAGGTCTGCTCAGACGTGCTGCGACACATTGTAAACTGCAGATGCTCCTTGCTATCTCAGTCTCCCGTCGGCGCCGGGGTCCCCCTGACGCCGCCTCCAGCGCCGCCCCCGTGGAGAGACCCCGCGCCATAGCTTGCCTATGGCAGGTTGGCTCGTGTTGCGATCCCAGTTTGCCTGGCGGCCTTCTGCTTCGCGCTGCTGTGCCATTCACGCCGCAATGTGATTCAGTGATCGCGCGTTCCCCATGTCTTCTTCTCCCGAACAAGCAAACCATGGAGAAACCCCGCGCGGACCCGAACAAAAGTCCGCGCGGATCTCCAAGCGCGGATCCAGGGCGCCCGGGCAGAGATCCCGTCGCCGATCTCGCCGGCCGTGGGGGGGGGGGGGGGCCACCTCCTCCTCCTCCTCCTCTTCCTCCTCCTCCTCCTCCTCCTCCTCCTCCTCCTCCTCCTGCCCCCTCGTCCTCACCCGTCCTCCTCCTCCTCCTCCTCCTCCTCCTCCTCCTCCTCACCCCCCCGACGCCGCGATTTTTCCCACAGCGTCGACGCCCAGAGAGGTCCGGGACCGTCGGACGACGGGCGCCGTCCGGATCTCGCGTGGTGGCCCGGGACCAGCACGCGGGCGACGAGGCAAAGGTGACGTCGGGCGTGTCCCTCTACAGGAGGTATGTTCAAAAATCGTCGTGAAGTCGTATGTGGACGATTTCTGTGTAGTTTTGAGCAGTTTTGCAAGTTTCTTGATGTTTGGCATTTTTCGTTCAAAATCATCTGCCTGTAGGAGGACACGCCCGACCTAAAGCAAAGGGGGTCCCCACGCGAGAGGGCAGGGCAACTTGACACGATGGCACGCGCATGCTGCTCGCGCGTCGCACGACGCCCCGAAGGGGGCGCTTCGCGTGCGCAGGGGTGGCCTGACGAGGGCGCCCGTCGTGATTTTGTCACGACGTCGTGATTTTTCATTTTGTTTCGCAACGTCGATCCCTTCCCCGGGACCGGCCTCTCATCCAGAGTCTGTTTTTGACGGTCCGAGGCAGGCTGAGGACCTCCGGAGGCCGAAAGCATAGCGAAGCGCCTCCCGTCGCGTCTTTTTGTGTTCGCAGCGCGAGGGGGTCTGGGCAGCGCTGGCCGCGGAAATCTGTGCGGAGCGTGGGAGGTGCATGCGCACGCCGCTGTCGCTTCCTTCGGGCCTCGCCGCGTCCGACGACGCCGGAGACCTCGAGGAGCTGCGCGCGGCGGTGGCGGAGGCGCGGAGGGTCGGGCTGGAGCCGGCGGAGTACGCAGCCGCGGAGGACCGGGCGGCGGAGCTGGAGGAGCAGCAGCGTGCCCTCCTCCTCCTCCCTCCCTCCTCCTCCCTCCTCCCTCCTCCCTCCTCCTCTCTTCTCCTCCCTTCTCCTCCCTCTCCTCCTCCTCCTCCTCTTCCTCCTCCTCCTCCTCCTCCTCCTCCTCCTCCTCCTCCTCCTCCTGCTCCTCCCCCTCCTCCTCCTTCTCCTCCTCCCTCCCCGTTGGAGGAGCAGCAGCGTGCCCTGCAGCACGCCAGAGAGGCGCTGGAGGGTACCAGGCAGGGCTCCATGGAATTCCTCCGATTCGCTTCGATGCGATTCCAGTGCGATTGCGATTCCTCCTTCTTCTCCACCTCGTCCTCTTCCTCCTTCCTCTCCACCTCGTCCTCCTCCTCCTCGTCCTCCTCCTCGTCCTCGTCCTCGTCCTCCGATTGCGATTCCGATTCGATTCGACGTGGATTGCGATTCGATTCCACTGCGATTCGACGTGGATTGCGATTCCAGTGGATTGCGATTCCAATTCGATTCGACGTGGATTGCGATTCGATTCCACTGCGATTCGACGTGGATTGCGACTCCAGTGGATTGCGATTCCAATTCGATTCGACGTGGGAGTCCGATGCGGATTTTGATTTCTCAATGGAGTCGGGGCTCAAGAGACGGGGGTCAATGCAAGCGCGGGTCAGTCAGAGCGCCGGATCTTGCAGAATCCTGCAGAGCCAAGGCTGCAGGCTCCCGCAGGATCTTGCAGGATCCTGCGAAGCCTGACTGACCAGGGTTTGGATTTACCCGGGTCAGGCCTACTCGCCTGCCGATTCCCGCCTACTAGCCTGCCGATTCCCGCCTATTCGATTCCCGATTCCCGCCTATTCGATTTATCCCGACTCGGCTGCCGGTTTCTGCCGACCCGATTGATTTCGATCGTCGGTCCGATTTATCGATTCGCTTCTGGGCTCTCCTGGCAGGGGCGCGGGGCTGGGCTCGAGCATGGAGGAGCTGCGCGAGGCGAAGGACCAGCTGAGCGCCGCGCTGCAGGCCGCCAAGGCGGTGGGCGTGGCGGAGGCGGATCTGAGGCCGGTGGAGCGGCACAGGCGGAAGCTCCACAACATGATCGAGGACCTCAAGGGCTCGATCCGCGTCTTCTGCCGTGTGAGGCCCCTCAGCCAGAAGGAGCGCTCCAACCACGACGAGCAGATCGTCTTCCAGGACGACGATTTGACCTTGACTGTGAGGGAGGCGCTGGACGAACAGCCCAGCGCCGAGGGCGATCCGCCCACCAGGCCGCAGTTTCAACGGTCGAAGTCTACGATCTCGACTGCGATCAGGAACACAAAGTTCAGCTTCGATGCCGTCTTCATGCCTGGGACGCAGGAGGAGGTGTTTGACGATTGTCGGGACCTTGTCCAGTCTGCCCTCGACGGCTACAATGTCACCATCTTTGCTTACGGCCAGACGGGGGCTGGCAAGACCTTCACCATGTACGGGGTGCCTGGCCAGGAGGGCACGACTCCAAGGACAATAGCCGAGCTCTACAGCCTCCTGGACAGGGACAGGGACCGCTACCAGCACACCGTCATGGGCTCGATGATGGAGCTGTATCGGGACAGGCTTGTCGACCTGTTGCAGCT
>CAUYUJ010003925.1:493303-523303 GCA_963575745.1 Prorocentrum cordatum
GAGGGGTTCGAACCGGTAGTGACCCCCCTCCGGTTTTCGAGGGGGGGGGGGGGTTCGAACCGGTAGTGACCCCCCCCGGTTTTCAAGGGGGAAAGGAGGGGGGGGGAGGGGTTAGGGGAGGGGGGGGTTTTGTCGGGGGAGGGGAGGGGGGCGGGGTCCAGCAGGGAGGGGGGGGGGGATTTTCGGAGGGGGGGGACCCCAGGGTTCCGGAGGAAGAGGGGGGCAATGCTCCACAGTAAAGCGGTGGATCACGCTCTCTCGGAGGTGATGATGGTGATTTTGATGATGGTGGCCCGATGATGATGATGATGATGATGATGTTGATGATGAGGCTGATGTTGATGATGACGATGATGATGATGATGATAATGATGATGCGCCCCGATGATGATGGCGATGATGATGATGATCATGGTGACGATGATGAAGGTGCCCCAATAATGATGAGACTGACGATTCTGATGATGTTAATGATGCTGATGCTGGTGTCACGATGCTGATGATGTTGATAAGGTTGTCCATGATGATGAGATGATGATGATGATGATGATGATATGATGATGGTGATGATGATGATGGTGGTGTTCCGATGATGATGGTGATGGTGATGATGACGATGATGATGATGATGGCCATGGTGACGATGATGGTGTCCCGATGATGCGGATGTTGATGATGATGATGTTTCTGCTGGTGACGATGGTGTCCTCACGATAATGATGTTGATGGTGTTGTTCATGATGAGGCCGGTGGGATGATGATGATGGTGATGCTGATGGTGGTGTTCCGATGATGATGGTGATGATGATGATGCTGATGATGGTGTCCCGATGATGATGATGTTTATGACGATGCTGGTGGCGGTGGTGGTGTTCCGATAATGATGATGATGACGATGATGATGACGGCCATGGTTGGGATGATGGTGTCCCGATGATGATTATGATGATGATGATGTTGATGATGTTGATGTTGCTGATGATGATGGTGACCCGATGATAATGTTGATTGCTCACGGTGTTGGTGATGATGGTATGATGAGAGGATGATGATGCGGCAGATGATGATGATGATCGTGTCCCGATGATGATGTTGATGAGGATGATGATGCTGTTAATGATGATGATGCTGGCGTCACGATGCTGATGATGTTGATAAGGTTGTCCATGATGATGAAATGATGATGATGATATGATGGTGGTGATGATGATGATTGTGGTGTTCCGATGATGATGGTGATGGTGATGGTGATGATGACGATGATGATGATGGCCATGGTGACGATGATGGTGTCCCGTTGATGCTGATGTTGATGCTTCTGATGTTTCTGCTGATGATGATGGTGTCCCGACGATAATGATGTTGATGGTGTTGTTCATGATGGGGACGGTGGGGTGCTGATGATGATGGTGATGCTGATGGTGGTGTTCCGATGATGGTGATGATGATGCGGATGATGGTGTCCCGATGATGCTGATGATGTTTATGACGATGCTGGTGGCGGTGGTGGTGTTCCGATAATGATGATGATGACGATGATGATGACGGCCATGGTGGGGATGATAGTGTCCCGATGATGATGACGATGATGATGATGTTGATGATGCTGATGTTGCTGCTGATGATGATGATGTCCCGATGATGATGATGCTGATTACTCATGGTGTTGGTGATGATGGTATGATGAGAGAATGATGATGCTGCAGATGATGACGATGTTGATGATGATGATGATCGTGTCCCGGTGATGATGTTGTTGAGGATGATGATGATGTTGTTTATGATGATGATGGTGATGATGATAATGGTATTCCGATGATGATGGTAATGTTGGTGGTGGTGATGATGATGACGATGATGGTGTCCCGATGATGCTGCTGATGATGTTGATGATGAGGGTGGTGATGAGAAATTAATGGGGGGGGTGATGTTGGCCCGATGATGATGGTGCTGGTGTTGATGATGGCGATGGTGTCCCGATGATGATGATGGTGATGATCATGATGGTGACGATGATGATGGCGTTTCGGTGATGATGATGTTGATGATGCTGTTGCTGTTCATGTCGATGGTGTCCCCATGATGGTGATGTTGGTGATGTTGTGCGTGATGACGATGATCATGTGATGATGCTGATGGCGCTGGTGTTCCGATGATGATGCTGATGATGAGCAATGTGTCCCGATGATGAAGAGGTCGATGATGATGGTGACGATGATGGTGTCCCGATGGTGATGATGGTGATGATGATGATGTTGATGATGATGGTGATTAGCTGATGGTGACGCGGGTGTCCCGATGAAAATTTTGATGATGATGTTGATGACGTTGATGGCAATAGTGTCGATGATGATGACGTTGATTGCGAGACCGATTGTGATATCGATGGTAAGATCGATAGTGGCACCGGATGTGATATATATATATATATATATATTGTGAGATCGATAGTGGGACCGGTCGTGAAATCTATTGTGAGATCGATAGTCAGATCGACTGTGAAATCGCTCGAAGGAAGTAGATCGAGCGATATCGAGATCGATCGAGCGCGACCGATGGTGAGATCGATCGTGGGATCGATAGTGAGACCGATCGAGTGAGACGTTGGTGCCCCCCCGAACCTCCGTTATCACCCAGGAGGGTGGTCGCACAGGTAGTCGTAGTAGTAGTAGTAGTAGTAGTAGTAGTAGTAGTCGTAGTCGTAGTAGTAGTAGTTGTAGTAGTCGTAGTAGTAGTCGTAGTAGTAGTAGTAGTAGTAGTAGTAGTAGTAGTAATAGTAGTAGTCGTAGTAGTAGTCGTAGTAGTAGTAGTAGTAGTAGTAGTAGTAGTAGTAGTAGTAGTGGCAGTAGTAGTAGTAGTAGTAGTAGTAGCAGTAGTAGTGGTAGTAGTCGTAGTAGTCGTAGTAGTAGTAGTAGGTGTAGTAGCGCTAGTAGTAGATAGTACTAGTAGTACTAGCAATCGTGGTAGTAGTAATAGTAGTAGTAGTCGTAGTAGTGGCAGTAGTACTAGTAGTAGATAGTAGTAGTAGTAGTAGTAGTAGTAGTAGTGGTGATAGTAGTAGTAGTAGTCGTAGTAGTAGTAGTAGCAGCAGCGCTAGTCGTAGTAGTAGTAGTAGTAGTACTAGTAGTAGTAGTAGTAGTAGTAGTAGTAGTAGTAGTAGTAGTAGTAGTAGTAGTAGTAGTGGTCGTAGGAGTAGGAGTAGTAGTGGTAATGGTGGTGGTAGAAGGAGTAGTAGTAGTAGTAGTAGTAGTAGCAGTAGTAGTGGTAGCCGTGGTAGTAGCAGTTATCGTAATAGTAATAGTGTTAGCTGTCGTCGTCGCCGTCGCCGTAGTCGTAGTGGCAGGTATATTAGTTGTGGTGTTGTCGTCGTCGTCGCCGTAGTTGTATTAGTAGTAAACCAATACCAACGCCAGTAATCGTAGCAGAAGTAATCGCAGTAGTCGGGAGTAGTAGTAGTAGCAGCAGGCGCAGTAGCAGTAGCTGGGGCAGCCGCCGCTATAGTAGTAGTAGTAGTAGTAGTAGTAGTCGTAGTAGTAGTAGTGGTCGTTATAGTAGAACCAGTAATAGTAGTATGGGTAGTATGAGTAGTAGTCGCAGTAGTAGTATCAGCAATAGTAGCAGAGAAGCACTTGTAGTAGTAGTTGTAGTAGTAGTAGTAGTAGTAGTAGTAGCAGCAGCAGCAGTAGCATTAGCAGACGTCGTGGCAGTATAATTTTTCGAATGCCATGACGATGCTTGCTACTACGACTGCGTCTTCTTCTCCTACTGCGACTGCTACTACTACCACCGCGTCTACTACTACTACTACTACTACTACTACTACGACTACTACGACTACTACGGCTACTACTACTACTACTACTACTACTACTACTACTACTACGACTACTACTACTACTACTACTACCACGACTACGACTACTACTACTACTACTACTACTACTACTACTACTACGACTTCCATTCCCACTACTGCTACGACTACGACTACAACTACTGCGACGACTACTAGTATTACTATTTATACTATTAGTACGACGGCTACTCTTACTATGACTCTTATTACTACTACTGCTACTACTACTACTACTACTACTACTACTATAACTACTATTACTGTTACTACTACTACTACTACTACTACTACTACAACTACTACTACTACTACTACTACTACTATTATGACCACTACTACGAGCACTACCATTATTATTACTACTACTACTATTACTACTACTACTGATGCTAGTACTACTACTACTACTCCTAACTCCTCCCCAGTATCATCCCTATCCTCTTCTTCACCTTGTCAGCAGCAACCCCATCATCATCAGCATCAGCATCATCAGCATCGTCGTCGTGGCCGTCGTCGTCATTATCACCGCTGTCTTGGTCATCATCATCATCATCTTTATCACCCTCAGAAGCAGCAGCACCAGCACTTGCATCACCAGCAGCATCAGCAATACCATCTTCGTCATCATCATTATCATCATCATCATCTGCATCGTCCTCATCATCCCCGCCTGTTCGTCATCCGCATCATTATCACCATCCTGATCATCATTATCCGTAAGGGCTTCGCCCCCTGCCGCCGGCCCCCTCTCTCGGAGAATGGGCCATGGAAGAGCTAAGTCATGAGGCTTTGGCGCTGTCGTGCAGCAGTATCGGAACTTCATGCGAGGCCGATTCGCAATCGGCAAAACCAACTGATCACAAGAGGGGTTACCACACAGGGCGATTGGTAAGACGTGTATGGTTTACGAGCTTGGTTACCACACCTTGGGATTAAAGGGCCGAGGGAGTACTCGCAGTTTGGGTTACCACGCCTTGCGATGGATGTGCGTGAGGGGTGGCACCGAATTTCAGAAATGTGGCAAATCCCTGTGTTTTTGGACCCTGACCCCGCGGATCTGCGTGAGGGGTGGCACCGAATTTCAGAAATGTGGCAAATCCCTTGTGTTTTGGACCCTGACCCCGCGGATCTGCGTGAGGGGTGGCACCGAATTTCAGAAATGTGGCAAATCCCATGTGTTTTTGGACCCTGACCCCGCGGATCTGCGTGAGGGGTGGCACCGAATTTCAGAAATGTGGCAAATCCCATGTGTTTTTGGACCCTGACCCCGCGGATCTGCGTGAGGGGTGGCACCGAATTTCAGAAATGTGGCAAATCCCTTGTGTTTTTGGACCCTGACCCCGCGGATCTGCGTGAGGGGTGGCACCGAATTTCAGAAATGTGGCAAATCCCTTGTGTTTTTGACCCTGACCCCGCGGATCTGCGTGAGGGGTGGCACCGAATTTCAGAAATGTGGCAAATCCCTTGTGTTTTTGGACCCTGACCCCGCGGATCTGCGTGAGGGGTGGCACCGAATTTCAGAAATGTGGCAAATCCCCTGTGTTTTTGGACCCTGACCCCGCGGATCTGCGTGAGGGGTGTCGATTTCGAGCCCCCCCAGCAATTCAGACAACGCGCCCAGGGGGTGCTAAAAGTCTTGTTTGGGCCTCCCCCCCCTCGCGCGGTCAGTCAACTAGTTACAGTAACCAGCAAGAAGCAGAACTGTAACACTGGAAATTACAAGCTACAACTGGTACTGGAAACTGCGAACCCGCGCCTACAGCCTGGTGGCCCCACAAGGGGGCCGGCGGATCATCATCACCATCGTCACAGCCACCATCAACTACAACAGCATCATCACCAACATCAGTATCATGACCACCACCACCACCACTACCATCATCATCCTCATCATCACCATCATCAGCAGCATCATCATCACCATCGACATCACCAGCTATCATCAGTTCAACCATCACCATCCTGAGCCGTATCCTCATCCTCTTCCATATGTTACACATATCGTCCTCCTCGTGCTCATCATGATCGCCCTCATTCGCATCATCATCATCCTCATCTTCAGCAGTATCACCAGCACCACCGCCATCACTATCATCAACATTATCACCACCATCGCCGCCATCAGCATCACCAGCACCACCCTGTAATCCTCCATCAAATTTTCGTCCTCGTCCTTACCATCACAATCTCAATCACCATCGCTTACAGCATCATCACCATTATTTTCATTCTCGCTATCCGAATGCCATCCGCATCATCATCATCCTGATCTTCAGGTTCCCCATCACCAGTATCTGCCTTATCCTCGTCCCCGCCCTAATCATCACAGACATCATCAGCACCAGTTGTGTCATCGACAGCATCGTTATCAACATCGTCACCAGAATCAGCAGCAGTATCATCTTCATCACCATAACCGTTTGCACCACCGGCATCACCACCGTCATTATCTTACCCAGCAGCCTTCTTGTCATCATCCTCGTCCTCGCCCTCACTCTTACCATCATCACTAGCACCATGCTCATCATGACTACCACCACCCTCAACATAATAATTTTCATCAGCAGCGTCAGCATCACCATCATCATCATCTGCACCAACATTAGAATTATCGTCACCCTGCTTATCAGTATCACCATCATCATCTGCATCATTTTCTCCATAAGCACCAGGATGCAGATCATCATCCTGATCATCATCCCATCCTCGTTCTCATCCTCCCATCCATCTGCTCGCCCTCCTCGTCATCATCATCATCATCCTCAGCCTCGTCCTCATCATTATCGTTTTATTCGCCATCATCGTCGTCATTGTCATCAGCATCAACACCATCAGCCTCATCATCACCGTCATCATCGTTAATGCCATCATCATCACCACCGCCACTATCATCATCATCCTCGTCCTCTCCCTTGTCATCATGCCATCGCCATCCGCATGCTTTTCCTCATAGGCATCCTCCTCATCATCCTTCTCATCGAAATCATCACCCGTATCCTTGTCCTCGTCCTCATGAGCGCCATCGCCATCATCATCACATGTATCTTCAACACCGCCATCAGCAGCATCATTTCCTCCTTCTCCATCAAGGTCATCATCACATTCACCATTCGCATCCTCACTCTCTTCCTTTTGATTCTCATCCTCACCACCGTCACGCTCAGTATCAGTATCATCAGTATCATCACCGGCATCGTCCTCAGCATCATGACCATCGTCGGCAACATCCTCTTTGTCAGCGACATCAGAATCATTACAGTAATCACCCTCATCATCCTTGTTACCATCGTTATCATGATCCTTAGCTTTCTTATGCTCCATCTGTTCCTCCTCCCTATCATCCTTAAGACCATCATCATCATCGTTGACAGCAGCATCACCATCACCATCGTTATCGTGGTCAACTTCATAACCATCATCATTACCATCGCCATCGTCATCGTAATCGTCACCATCACCATCATCATCATCATCATCATCAGCATCATCATCTCCATTTCCTCGTCATCATCATCCTCATCATTATGATCATCCGCAGCATCGTCCTTACCATCATGATCAGTACCAAAACCATCAGCAGCATCATCATCACCAGCATCATCATCAACATCATCAACCTCGCCATCATCAACGATCTCCCCATCCTCATCCTCCTCAGCATCACCAATCATCGCCATCATCCTCCTCAGCATCATCGTCCTCGTCGTCGTCCTTACCATCATCATCATCAGCATCATCATCACCACCACCACCACCATCATCATCATCATCATCATCATCATCATCATCATCATCATCATCACCATCACCATCCTTATCTTACTCCTTGTCCTCCTCCTCCTCCTCATCCTCCCCTTCCTCGTCCTCACACACCCCGTGGCCGATGCACAAGCAGCAGGCCCCGGCACCTGCAGGCCGAGCCCACTGCCCCCCCCCCGTGCTGCCCCGGGGCCGCGGCCGCGGCCGGCGCCCGCGCTCGCGGAGCAGCTCACTGCGCCCCGACCCGAGGGCCGTCCGACGCCTCCGAGCGATGCGCGGGCGGAAAGCTGCCAAGGGGTGGCGGGGGGGTGGGTCTCAGATCCGCTCGCGTCGTGAAGCAAATCACGGCGGCGGATGATTTTTTTGCGATGGGGGGCCCTCGCTGGTCCCCGGGACCGTGATGAATCGGTTCAGACTGCAAAGCCGGACCTGGGTATTGGGTCGAGACCTCTGGGGGTCGACGTCGTGAAAAATCATGACCTTGGGGGTCTGGGCTGTCGCCCGGGCGCGGGCCAGGGCCCGATCGCTCCCCTTCGCTCGGGCCTCGTCCGGCGCCTCCGCCGTCCTCCTCCCACGTCCTGCTTCTCCTCTTCCTCGGCCTCCTTGTCCTGCTCCTGCCAGTGCTCCTCCTCTTTCTCCTGATCCTCCCTCCTCCTCCTCCTCCTCCTCCTCCTCCTCCTCCTCCTTCTCCCTACCTCCCTTCCTCCGCCCAACACCTCCTCCCTCCGCCCGCCGCCTCCTCCTTCTCCTCTTTCTCGTCGTCCTCCTCCTCCTCCGACTTCGACTCCGACTCCGACTCCGTCTCCTCCTCAGCGGCTGAGGACTGGTCGTCATCGGCCATATGTGCCGATGTGTTGTTTAAATCGTTCAGGCCCCCAGGGGATCGCTGACAAAAAACCCTCCTCCTCCCCGTCCTCCTCCTCCTCCTGCTGCTCCTCCTCTTTCTCCTCCTCATCCCCCCTCGTCCTCGTCCTCCTCCTCGTCCTCCTCCTCGTCCTCCTCCTGCTCCTCCTCTTCGTCATCCTCTTTGTCCAGTCAAAGCCTCCTCCTCCCCCCTCCGCCTCATCCCCCTCCTCTCTCCGCCCTCCGCCTCCTCCCCTCGCCGCCCCTTTCTCATCGCGCCTCCCTCTCACTATCCTCCCTCATCCCGTTCTCCTCCTCCTCCTCCCCCTCCTCCTCCTCCTCCTCCTCCACAATTACTCAATATGAATACTACTCTCCCTCTTCCCCTGATGACGTCTTGGGAGTGTTCGCCCCCCCCCCCCGGCGTACTGTTTTTTTACACAGGTTTCCCCAGAGTTGGGTTTTCGCTTGCATTTTTTTCCAAAATGCTGCTCTCGCTGAGGCGCCGGCCTCATTTTCGGGCCCCGCTCGTTCCGAATCGTGCTCCCGCTGCAGCGCTGGCATCATTTCCGCCGGCGCCCAGGCTGCACGCCCGAGCCGGCGCCCGGGCCGGCGCTCCGGCCGGGTCCGGAGCCGATTCCGGCCGGCGCCGGAAAATCGAGTTCCGAGGCGGCGCCGAAAAAAGGCCATACACATTTTTTGTTTTTGAAAATGCTGCATTTCTGCTTCCGGCGCCCGGGAGGCTTCCCAGGCCGATTCCGACGCCCGGGCCGGCGCCCGGGCCGGCGCCCGAGCCGGCGCCCGGGCCGGACGCCCAGGCCGGGTCCGGAGCCGATTCCGGCCGGCGCCGGAAAATCGAGTTCCGAGGCGGCGCCGAAGAAACGCCATTCCAACACACATTTTTCGAATATGCTGAATTTCTGCTTCTGGCGCCCGGGAAGCCTCGCGGGCCGATTCCGGCGTGCTTCCGCTCGTTCCGAATCGTGCTCCCGCTGCAGCGCTGGCCTCATTTCCGCGCTTCCGCTCGTTTCGACTCGTGCTCCCGCTGCAGCGCTGGCGTCATTTCCCTCGCCATGCCACGGCATGCAATGCAGTGCTAGGTTGATACTACGCTTCGCGGTGCTCTTCTACGCCATGCCATGCCGTGCTCTCGAGATCAGTGCCCTGCTCGACATACGACTGTGCGAGTAGAGAGGGGATCTGCGCCATGGTAAGGGATGGGAGGGAGGGGTAGGATGTCAGATGTGACGCGGGCGCACCTAGCTTGTCCTCCTCCCCCTCCTCCTCCTCCTCCTCCTCCTCCTCCTCCTCCTCCTCCAGCTGCCGCCACGGCTTGCAGGGCCGCGCAGCACACTAGGCCATGAAATCACATCTTATGGTCTGTTACTCCCTCCCGACTGGGGTCCTCGGCCAGCGCCATGGGATCTCGAATTCTCTCTGCCATGGTCTACAACCCTCTCCATGCGTGTGGTGACCGTCTCAGTGACCTTATCTCGGAATTGGGGGCTTTCGACCTGGTGGGTCTTCCAGGTACACAGCTGCGTGAGCACGATCGTGAAGGGTATCGAATACAGCATCTAGGGGAGCGACTAGCTGTCCATGCGGGGTGGAGGGCAGGAGGGTTCGTGACACGTGCGGCGGGATGCTCACTGCTGCTGCCAAAAGCATGGACTCAACGTAACATATGTAAAATAATTGTGCCCCCTGGACCTCTACAAGGGCGAGGTTTATCTGTCGAGTTATCCAGAGGTGGTTTCCTGTACATGGTGATCGTCCTTTATTTCCCCCCGAGGCCCTCCAGAGCTTCCCAGGTCAAACAGTATATTACATGTTGTGGAAAAATGAAGGAGTGGGTCCGTGAGTGTCTTCGGGGATTACCTGCTAGAGTTCATCCTATTCTCATGGGGGACATCAATGACGGTATGGGTACGAGTAAGATCTCTGGGGACTGGGTTGATATTGCTACTTCTAGTGTCGGGCGTGTCCGAAGTAAAGAGCATCATAGAGGAGGGGCTGGAGAGTGCTTTCGGGAGATCATGCATGAGTTTGGATTATTCTCTCCGACGACAATCCGTTCGTTCTGTCCGACATATTATGGCTCCAAAGGGGGGACGTCGATGATTGATCATGTCGCCCTACCACTCTACTGGACCGAACAAGTAACATGTGCCAGTCCAATTCATAGACTGGGTAGGCGATTACAAGTAATCAAATGTGCTGAACCACGGGACCACATACCTGTATTGGTGAAGGTGAAGGTGCCACATGTGTCAGTTGCTCACCAACGTGCTGCTGAGCTTAGGCCTGATGGCAGGCCAATGGAGCAGGTACAGTGGGATCGTGACAAACTCATGCAGGCCATCAGAGGTGGTCCGCTGAGGGAGCAGTTCATGCGAAGAGTGGAGCCCTTGCTTGAACAGGAGTGGCCTTATACTGAGAATGCGTGTTTTGATCCTAATATTGTGCTGGACAGGTTGGACCAAATCCTACGAACCGCTGGTGCTGACGTATTCAAAAAGGGGCCTGCTGCAGGATCGACTCGATCGGCCCTTGCTCAACGGCGGTTGGATCTGTTGGCTAGACGACGGGATCTTCGGTCAAAGTTGGGAGAAGGACTGACGAGTGATGAGTATGTCGCATGTTGTGAAGAACTAGCTCGATTGACGAAGCAGTGCAAGGCCCTATACAAAGCTGAGCAGCAACGACGGCGTGAACAACTTGTTGAGGAAATCTGGGCCTCGTGGCGAAGTCGTGATCTTGCCAGTGTACACAGGCTTTCACTTCGACTTGCAGGCGGACGATATGGTAAAGCCAGGCGAGATTTTAGCCGTCTGGATGGTATGCTTCCAACTGGTGATGAATGGTTTGCTCATTTATCTCAGGCCGGCTGTGATGGCGGGCTTCAAGCTTCTAGAGTATGTTGGGATGATATGTCTGCATTGCAGCAGCTGTGGAAACGGCCTGCTCCTACGCATGAACAGTTTGATGAACGAATGCAGCAAGCATGGGCAAAGTCAATTATTGATATGGAGCAGATTGAACGATATTTCAAGCGGGCGTCCAAGCGGCGCAGTGTTCCTGGATGGTCTTTACCTTTAGAATTGTGGCTTCTCTCTATTCGTACGACTGCTGAGCGTGAGAGTAACCAACATGATTCTCGTCCAGGACTGGGTACTGACCGCACGGTCACTGATGGAGTTTATTGTCGGAAGTGGTTGCATAACATATTTTGCATGACTCGTTTCTGGGGAATCGTTCCAGGTTTGTGGAACGTAAGCAAGTGCTTTGCTCTGCCAAAGGCAGCTGCGCCTGGACCGAAAGGAAAAAGGGTAGTGCATGGACTTGACCCTGTGGGAAAAGGGTTCTTCGAGGGCCTGATGCGCGTCGGACCGAAATATATCGATTCTGACTGCGATCACGGTTTCCTGAGGGCTCGTCGTCGTGAGGATGCGATCGTTGCCAACATGTGTTTCTCATGGCGATTATCTCAGGCGGGGTATTCTTGGGTCGACTCGTTGAAAGACCTCACCAACGCCTTCGCGTCGTCGAAGTGGGAGGAGCTCGATCAGGCCACTCGTACTCTCGTGCAGCCCAGGGACTTGAATCTTTGTCGTCAGCGTTTCCGACGAGCAGGATGTGTTTTGCCTGCTGCCGACGGTCCCCTTTTTCTTCGGCCAGGGTGTGGGTCCCTTCAGGGAGATCCGTATGCAGTTCGGTCGTTCGTCCGCGTCTTCCGCCCAACTGTCGATCGATGGCTTGAACGCTGTGAGGAGGCCGACCCCGAGAGCGAGCAGCTCATGAGGGCCAGGATCCCCGAGGCCATGATCCCAGGGGCGCCCCAGGTGTATTTAGGTCTCCAGAAGTTCGCTGATGATCTCCTGAAGAAGCTGATTGTAGGCCCCCCCTTCAACCTTGATCGGTTCCTGAAGGCTCTCAGAGACAACGACGAGTTTTTGGATCAGGAGCTTGACAAGATAGGTTTGAAGAGGAATAAGAGTAAGCAGGAGGCGCTGTTACGGGTCCCCCAGAGCTCCAAGCGAGGTGCAGCTGCGGCCCTCAGAGGACTTGAGACGCGTGTGACGGATGAGGTGCGGTACCTGGGGCCGTATCTGACTCCCACCCAGAGCTTCAGTGTCGAGCTCGTGAAACGGATCAAAGCCATGAAAGGTGCGTTTTACAGGATGGGGCAGTTCTGGTTCCAGAAGGGGGTGCCGTACAGGTGGAAGAGATGCGTTCTATTGCGTCACGTAGTCAACACTGCACTTACTGGTGTCGAAGCGTTTGTGCCCACGGCGTCCCAGTTGCAGACCCTGGAGCTTGCTGTCGGAGGTCTTGCCAGAAAAGCAATGCGTGGCGAGGCTAGCTGGGAGGAGGAGGACGGACGGAGAAGATGTCTTTCCACTCGTGAGGTGTACAAGTGGTGGCGCCTCCCTCCTCTTGCCAGTGGACTCCAGGTCCGTCGCCTGCGATGGCTGCAGGCATGTGTGCGACGCCCAGGATCGCACAAGCAGATGTTGGCAGCTATCTTTGGATCTCTCCCGTTTGAGCATACCGAGGTTTTCACGGAGAATGGGTCTCTTGGGATGTACGCGAACCCGTGGGCCCTGCAGTTCCAGGAGGACCTTGAGGAGCTTGTTAAGTGGAGTGATGATGCGGCCTCGTGTTGGGCCCGTGCTGAAGGTTCGATTCTAGGACTTTTCGAAGCCGAGGTATCTCAGGACTTCGTGAAGATTGATGTTCGGGTTCTTCGCAGTCGACATTTCGATGTTGAAGTTGCTCCCCCTGGCCTCCAACCAGCTGATCCCGAGGCTCTCGAAGAAGGTGCGCTTTTTGTCTCGGTGGACTTCAGGTGCCCGTGGGCTGATGAGAATGGCCCCTGTGGGGCTTCGTTCACCTCGAGGAAGGGACTGGTCAACCACCTGCGCCTGGTCCACAACTCGTTCAAGCTGTCTCAAGTTTTGACGGTTACGAACCAGTGTGTCTATTGCAAGGAAGTCTTCCGGGACCGAAAAAGTGCACAAAAACACCTTCACGGAGCCATTAACTTCGGGCGATGCTTGGCCAACAAGGCTTCCACGCTGAGGCCGCTGATTGAGCCTGAGTCCGTCATCGTATGTGGGGTCTGTGGTTCAAGCTGTACGTCCTTGTCTCTTTACAACGAACACGCCTGTACCCACCTGCCCGTCCAGCCTCGCATACAGCCGTTGAAGGATGCCAGGCGACGATTGGGACGTCGAGATGTTCGGCGAGGAGCGGCCAATGTGGGCCATGACGATGTGCGGCGCGAAGCGACCTGCCCCAGCCGAAGGAGGAGATCGCTCGAAGCAGGCCAACGTAGGCTCAGGCTCTCAGGAAGTCGCCCAGACAGGCCGCGGCGCCAAGTCCAACAAGAAGCTCGAGGAGCTAGCAGAGTTGACGGCACGCCTGGCGCTGATCACGGCACGGGAGCAGGCCACCCTCGAAGGCAGCGTTCTCGAGACGCACCTCGTACCCGAGAGCCACTTCCTCGCGAAGTCGGGCATAGAGGCGAACCGCTTCTACACAGGTGCTGTCGCCGGCCTGAAAGAGAAGAAGAAGACGGACGACAACATCGACGTAGGACAGCTGGGCCCCCCGTTCGTGACCGTCTTCTTTATGGTGATGGCGGCTGCGGTCAAGGCAGCGCAGGGAGCGGCTCAGGAGCCCATGGCGAACTTCTTCCAGACACACGTCAAGGGCCAGCCAGCGGAGTACATCACACAGTATGTCACGCACTTCTCAGTCAAAGCACCGAGGGGGGAGCACACCAGCGCCAAAATGAAGGGCATGGTGAAGTTCCAAGTGCACATCCAGACCGCACGGCCCGCTGGCGTCGTGCTTCGCGAGATTCTCGACCGTATCCTCTCGGAGGCAGGGGCCAAGAGGCTCGTGGGATCGGCCCCGCGTGGACCACTCGAGCGCAAGATTGGCCAGCTGTTGAGCAAGAGGTGAGACCTTCGTTTGAAGCTGATCGAATTCGCAGTCAGAGTCTGGATGGTGATATCACGCGTACTCAGATGACCGAACAGACGAATGGGGGGGCGTGTAGTGGTCCTCATTCTGAAGTTGTGGGTGGTCATCCAGATATCCCTCGAGAAAGTACTGCTGGTGCAAATGATATCGATACGAGTGTTCAGTCACCCCAGGGAGAGGGTGAGAGGTCATCGTCGGCCCCAAGAAGTGAACCCGCCCGTTCTGTGCATCCCACTCCTTCCTCCAGCCCCCTGGAGGTCCGCAGCAGGACCTTGCCCCCGCCCCAGCTCTCCCTGCCGAGAGCGCTGCAGCACAGCGAGCGCCTCCGCATGCTGGTGATGCGCGGGGTCATCAAGGGCTGCCGCATCACGGGGAGGGACTCTTTTGTTGTTCGGGCGGGGGCGGGGGCGGAGGGGGAGGAGGAGGAGAGAGTAGCTGCTGCTGCGACCGATCGAGCCGAGGGGAGGACTGTGAGCTCGTCCGAAGTGAGGAGTGTCCGACCGAGGCTGTCGGTGCGTGGAGCTGTGAATTCGAGGCGTCGTAGCTAGAGGTTGGCTGGCGCCCGCAGGCAACCCAGCGCGGCGTTCCGCGCAATGGGTGCGCCTATGGGGCCAGCGGGGGTTGCTCCCTCCAGCGAGGGCTCCCCATCGAGGGTTTGGATTTGTTGGGCTACGCCCCACGCAGGGATCTAGTTTTGTTTTCTCTCCGTAGGCCTGTATAGGCCCGTGCAAAGCTTTCCGTCGGACGTGGTTTGATCCCCAGCGTCTCTTGGTCTTGGTCTTGGTCCTCCTCCTCCTCCTCCTCCTCCTCCTCCTCCTCCTCCTCCTCCTCCTCCTCCTCCTCCTCCTCCTCCTCCTCCTCCCTCCTCTTCCGCCACCTTGTCGCCGCCTCCGCCGATTCCTCCCCCCGTGCTCCTGCTCGGCGGCTTCTCTTCGTCGCTCCACCAGTCGTATCGGCAAGGCGGCCTGGGCATCCCGCCTACGTGCTGTAATCGGTTTGCCTGGCTGGTGATCGTGAGATTGAACTTCCTCTAACATCACAGATGGCGGGCGGTTGGCCCTCATAATTGTGTACCCATCGGTCGCAGGTTTGATGGCGCCAACATCCCAGAGCGGAGTTCGTTCGGAAGCAATAGGATGGGCCCGGGGTATCCTGGATAATTTCGTTCCGGATGTCGAGGTGAAGTTCGGGCGTTTTTTTTTCAGGCCAGGAATGGAGATTAGAACAAATTCCACGCGAAATTTACATCGTTTGTCGGTCGCCTCTTCGGGGTTTTGCAGTGACAGGAATCCACGCAAAAATCCGTTACAACACGTCTGCCAGGTCATAAAAATGACAGGATGGAGAGTGAGACCAAACGGGGAGCCGATTCCGAGTTCGGCTCGGCTTGTGTCGCGCGTGTCTGCGAGGCGAGTTTGCGTGTGCAGGCGAGACGGGACCACCGACCGCATCGATGGACGATATCGATGAAAAGGTTAGTCGTCTGCTGGAGAGGGTGGCGCACGGGTTGTCCCGCGGCTGTTCCGTGATTGTCCCATGGTTGCCCAGCGGTTGTCCCACGAATAGTAGATGTATATGTCTATATGAACATACATGCATACCTACATACATGAGTGTATCCTTCCATACATGCATGCATACATACACACATACCTACCTACCTACCTACCTACATACATACATGCACACGTACAAACAAACAGAAAACATATACATGATAGGTATGCGTGTCCACGTGCTGATGCATATATGGCTATATTGGTGCTCATATAGGTATCTGTGGCCGTCATTCAGCAGGTGTATATGATATGGGCATGCGCGCGTCATACTAGTATACCGTTGCCATCATATAGTGGGCGATACAAAGGTGTAGGCATATGCTTAGATCGAGATAGACAGATGGCGAGCTGCAGGTGTGGGCATCAGACATACAAGTGTCCATCGGTTCACCCCGCTACCGCACCTGCGTTGTAGGCCAGAGGCCTCTTGCATGCCTGTTTGGATATCTTGGGAGGCCTATGGGAAGCCTCCTGGAGGCAAGTTTGGGGTGTCTTGGGGCATCGCGGTTGCTACTTGGGGTTTCTGGAAGGCCTCATGGGGGCCTTTTGGGAGCTTGTTGGCGGTCTCGGGGGTCATCTTGGGGAGGGCTCGAAGTATCAGTTCGTATTCCGACTCTTGGGGCGCTCTTCCGCCGCTTTTGTAGCTTCTTGAGCCGTCTTTCCCCAGCGCTTCTGATGCTGTCTGCCCGCCACTGCGCGAAGCAGAGACAGCAGGCGAGCGAGAGCGTGAGGAGCTGTGGCGGCTCGCGCACGCAGTGCCGTTGAGATGTCGGCGTGCGCGGCATCCGCAAAAGCTGCGTCGCAGAGCGGCTGAAGTGATATCAATCTAAGATCGCATCATTGTGACCCGGAAGTCAGATGTTGGCAAGTGTGACTTGCCGTGAGATTCGCGCACATTTCTCTGTCCTGGTTGCGCTGCGATCGCCATCGGAGCCTCCAGCCACGTGGCCTTCACTTGTCGCCACGGTCTACTCAGAGGGCACATCGTTGTTTATGGTGTTTGGAATAGCCTCGGCCAGGGTGGAAATTGCAGTGGCCTCGCCGTCGGGCGAATTGCGCCAGGTACGACAAAACTAGCTTTACTGAACTGTGACAGATTCCTGGCAATAGGCACCGTGTATAGTGATGATCAAGGCGGCTGCAACGTTGACACCGCTCTTCCCGCCGTCGAGCCAGCTCGACGAGCGCCAGGAGCGGGCCGCTGAGAGCAGCACCTTGGGCGCAAAGTAGTGATGGTTCGTCCTGTCGCTGAGGACGCCAGCTCTTCTGTTCTGGCGTTTTATGGTGATGGTGATGGTGATGAAAAAGAAGATAATGCTGATGCAGATGAGAATAATGATGATGATGCTGATGACGATGATGATAATGCTGATGTTGATGTTGATGATGATGATGATGATGATGATGCTGCTGATGATGATGCTGTTGATGTTGCTGATGATGATGCTGATGTGGATGCTGAGTATGATGATGTTGCTTATGGGAATGATGATGATCATGATGATGATAGTGGTGATGATCATGATGCTGATGATGATGATGCTGATGATGGTGATGATGACGACGATGATGATGCTGACGAGGAACAAGAGGGAGAAGAGGACGAGGAGGAGGAGGAGGAGGAGAAGGAGGAGGAGGAGAAGGAGGAGGAGTTGGAGGAGGAGGGGGGGGGGGGGGGAGGAGGAGGAGGAGGAGGAGGAGGAGGAGGAGGAGGAGGAGGAGGAGGCGGAGAATGAGAACAAGGGGGAAACATAGAAGGAGGAAGGGGTGAAGAAGGCTGAGGCGGGTCAGGGTCAGGACAAGCTCTGGAAGTCCCGCGTGCTCACGCCCGCTCGCTGCACGCGTGCCCCCTGGCCATCGCGCCGCCAACACGCGGAGATGAGGACCTCCATAGGCTCGAAGGATTGCACGAAGGATTGCAAAAAAACCCCTTGGTTTTGCAATCCTTGGTTTTTTTGCAATCCTTCGTTTTTTTTGCAATCCTTCGTTCTCGGGGCGTTTCTTCGGTCTAGGTGGGGGAGCCCACTCGTGGCCAAGGGTAGAAGTGACCAGAGAAGCTCTGTCGCTCCTCCTTCGGAATTCCTGATGGCAGAGCGACGACGACGACGACGACGACGACGCCAGCGGACGACGACGACGACGATGACGATGCCGACGACGACAACGACGACGACGGCGACGACGACGCCGACGACGACGACGACGACGACGACGAGGCCGCGGTGCCCGCCGCCTCCCCTGTTCGCGCTGGCTCGAGGCCCTTGGCCGGAGCACCCCCCCTGTACAGACGATGGGCCCGCTGGGGACGTGCACCGCCGAGCGCACATAGACGGGGCCCGCCGGAGGCGCGCCGTGTCGCTCCGCGGGGACAGGGCCATTCGGCGGGTCAAAGATGGGGTCCTGAGGCATGGGGGCCTAAGGGCGAGGTGCCTCAAATCACTCAACTCCACCCTTGGATCCCTTCTATCTCTTTTCCTCAGGCCCCCATCCCGCAGGACCCCATCTTTGAACCAGCTGGCCATGCGGATGGGCCCCCACAAGCTGGCGGCGCCCGCTCGGGCGCGGCTCGCGCCCCCTGCCCGGCCCGCGCCGGGGGAGGCGGCGAGGCCGATGCCGCTGGCGCGGCGCTACGAGCGCGTGCGGGAGCTGGGCCGCGGCTCGTTCGGCACGGTGTGGCTGGTGAGGCGCAGGTGTGATCGGAGGCTCTTCGCGATGAAGACCTTGGAGCTGCCCCCGCTGTGCAGCCGGGACGAGAAGGACCTGGCGGAGCGGCGGCAGGCGCTCCGCGAGGTGGAGATCCTGCAGTCCCTCGAGTCCCCCTACCTCGTGCGGTACCACGAGACGCTGCTGGTGCCCGCGACGGAGCAGCAGGAGCGCAGCGAGCTACACATCTTCACCGAGTACTGCGACGCGGGCGACCTGGCCTCGCACCTCCGGAAGGCTGGCCGGCCCGGGGGCGGCCTGCCCGAGGCGGAGGTGTGGCGCTTCGCGGCGGCCGTGCTGCAGGGCCTCTGCGAGCTCCACCGGCAGAATGTGATGCACCGGGACCTGAAGCCCGCCAACATCTTCCTCAGCCGCGCGCCACCGCGCCGCGGTGCTGTTGCGGGCGTCGGCGGCGGGCTCCGCGGTCGCCTGCCCACGGCGGCTGGCAAGGGCGGTGGCGGTCAGCGGGGAGCTTCGGGGCTGCAGGCGAAGCTCGGCGACCTTGGGCTGGCCAGGTCCGTCTCGGGCAGTGCGGGCATGGCCAGCACGGTGGTCGGCACGCCCCACTACATCGCACCCGAGATATACGAGGGGCAGCCGTACGACGAGAAGGCTGACGTGTATTCCTTCGGCGCATGCGTCTACGAGCTCATGCATGGCAAGCCACCTTGGGCACAGTGTGAGCACGTGGCTGCAATCGTCCGCCACGTGCTGAGGCTGGACGGGGACGCGGCGGAACACGAGGTCTTCATGGACCCGAGCTTCTCCGCGGACCTGCGCGCCCTGGTCACGGCGTGCATGGCACGCTCACCCAGCGAGCGCCCCAGCGCCCGAGAGCTGCTGGCCCGGGTGCCACCAGAGCTGGGCGGGGGCGCGGAAGTGGTCTCCGCCGCGGAAGGCGCCGTCGCTGTCGCCGCAGCGCCTGGGCCTGTCGTTGCTAAAGCACTACCGCCTGGGCCGCCGCCACTCTCGGCCGGCCTCGCCTTCCGCCCGCCGCCCCGGGGCGCCGCGGGCCCAGCGGCGCCGCGGCAGGAGGCCTCGGAGGTCACTATGAGTCCGGCGGAGCTGGGCGCGGCGGCGGCGGAGGCCCTGGCGCCGAAAGGACCCGCCCCGCCTGCGGCACAGACCGAGGCTGCCGGGACGCAGGAGGTCACCCTGCGCCCCGCGACGCTGGGCGGCTGCGGCGAGAAGGACGCCTGCGCGGAGCCGCCAGCGGCAGACCGGGCGGACCAGACGAAGCAGCTCCCCGAGAGCGCGCAGAGCGGCGACCTGCCAGCTGCGGAGGAGGCCCGGAACACGCGCCTCCTCCGAGCCACGCGGGCCACCGCCTCGCCAGAGCCCTGCAACGACCGGGCAGGCACGCCCTGCGATTCGGCACTGCTGGAGACGCGCCCGCGCCTCGAAGACATGAGGGGCAACCTGACCGAGCAGAAGGGCGGCCTGAAGGCCTACGTGACGCGGGCCCAGTGCTGCATCTCGCGGTTGCGCCGCGACAGGCGGGGGCCTCCAGCGTGCCCCAGCGAGGGCGGGGAGGCCTGCCGCAGCGGCTGCGGCGACGGGGCGGGGCTGGACACTCGGAGCCACTGCACTCTCAGGAGCCCCGCGTCGGCCAAAGGGCGCCGCGTGGGCTCTGCCCGCGGAGCGGCCCCGGCCGCCTGCCCCGGCGCACGGGTGGCCTCGGAGGCCAGGCTGCTGGAGGTCTTGGGCGTTGCGTAGTGGGGCGGCCACGAATGGGGGGCTTCTTCGCTGCCCTGGCACGCCCGTGCTGGAACGCAGCACGTGCCGTGGCAAAAGCGTCTGTGTTCACACGCTGCGTGCTGGTTCGGCACGTGCTGGCCCGCGTGTTGGCGAACGTATCGCGCCAGACCTACGTGTTCAGTCTGCGTGCCGAGCTCCGTACCAATACGCTACGTGTTGCGTGTTGCGTATCAGGGCAGCTAAGATGGGGGGCAGCGAGGGCTGCAGAAAAGGGGCCCTTTAGGGCCCCTGAAAGGGGCCCTTCAGGGTCCAAAAGGGAGCCTGAGGTGCCCGCAAAGTGCATCGTTCCCTCCCCATGTGTCGCCCCCAATTAATTCACGCCCGAAGGTCGTGGGCGTTGCGATGTCGTTGTCGCCCAAGGTCGCGCGCCCCCTCAGGCTGTGAGGAGGCGTGCCACGGCCCACCGCCTGAATTGAACCCTGTGCGAGCATGCGGCAGAATCGCTGGAGAAAATGTCGCAATGTCCGCTGCCCCAACGCCTGGCACATCATTGACAGTTGCCTTGGCTTAGTGCCGAGTCCAAGCGCTGCTGCATAGGGGGTGGCTCACAACACTTCAAAATACATGCGACGTGTGTCTTACACACACGTTCCTTTTGTTCCATCTGCTGTCTGCCTCATGAGTATTATCCTCCGCCTCCCCCTGAATTCCTCATGAGCCAGCTTCCTTTCTGTTCGCCTCCTTCCTCCTCCATCTTGCTTCTTCTTTCGTCCCTCCTCCACTCCTCTCTCTCTCTCTCTCCCTCTGTCTGCCACTGGTCGGAGGGCCCGGGTTTCGTTTCCTTTCCCCATCCTTCTTTCCTCTCCCACTTCCACACCCGTCTCCTGCTCCTCCTCGTCCTCCCTCCCTCTTCGCTCCTGTCCCCATCCACTCCCCTCCCCTCCCTCCCTCCCCGTCCCTCCCCTCCCCTCCCTCCCTCCCTCCCTCCCTCCCCTTCTCTTCCCTCCCTCCCCTTCTCTTCCCTTCCCCTCCCTCCCTCCACTCTCCTCCCTCCCTCCCCTTCTCTTCCCTCCCTCCATCGCCCTCCCCCCCTCCCTCCCGCCGCCCCCATCTTCTCGCTGCCCTGTCATCGCAACCCCGCGTCTCGGGGCGGCCTTCGCGGTGGGCTCGCGAGCCTGCGCGCCCAAGTTAGCCCAGGCTGTGCCCCTATACGTTGGCATCGCTCGGGCGTGTGCGTTTTTTCTCGGCGACGGCCCTCGAGGAGCATCTTGGACCATGCTGCGACAAAAAATAAGCGCACGAAACCGAAACATGCACGGGGGATGGACGTCCGAGTGATGGCAAGTTCTATGGCGCGGTGAGGAAAAATTGCAGGCACCTGTGATGAGGGTGCCCTCCGAACGACAGGGCGTTCTCGGAGGTCCGCGCGGATGTTTTGGATCTGCGCTTGCTTGTTCCTCCTCTGCCTCTTCCTCCTCCTCCTTCCGTCGCCGTTTTGGCCCACGATGATTTCGCCCCGTGGCAGGAAACGGAGACCCTTGGTCCAGGGGGAGCTAAGGACCCAATTTCCAATCCACGTTTCGTGTTCGGCGCTGCATCCGCCTGCAGTAGCCTCCACGCGCGATCTCTCGAGGCTGGCGCGGGCCTCAGTGTGTACTCATGGAAACTCACGCACCTCCGTCCGCAGCAGGACCAGTGGTTCTCCTTCCCCACGGACAAGACCAAGATTGGGGCAAACGCCAGCAAGACCCATGGCATGACGGAGCTACGAAGCTCGGTGTGCATGACCTACCCGCTCACGTTTGAACGCAATTCGAGGAGACCATGGCCGCCCAAATCAAAGATGCTTCTGGCAAGTTCGAAGCCACAGCCAGAGCCCTCACCACCCAGGCCAACAAGGAATTCTTCGCCAACATCACCTTGGCCACCGCAGAGCTCAGCAGACGCCACGCAATCACATAACGTTCCATCACCGCCGTCCACGAGCGCACCAACATCCTCGAGCAGCAGGACATCGATCTCAAAGCCGCCGTTGCCAAGCTGAAAGCTATCGTCTCCTCAGCCGAAGCCAGAGCACCCGCGCTCAACGTGGACGGCCTGGGCACCTGGGACCGCAATCCTGACCCCACCACGCCCTGGTGCAGCAGTCCGCAAGAATTCTGCCAACCTGAGCTCGAAAGCGCCCTCGAGGAGTGGTTTGAGAAAGCAGAGGTCAATAAGAGCACGGTCATCTTCAGCACTGTCGGCTCCGCTAAGCGCCACTCGTTCCAGGTCAGCGGAGGCATCGTGGTCGCGGAGCCTCGCGCACAGCGTCTCCATAGTGCTCTACGCAATGGGAAAGAGCGGAGAATATTTCCTCTCAGCCTGGCTGATGGTGCGCATGTTCCCCTATATGTATCTGCCGACAAAAGCCCGAGGGCCGCGCGCGCAGAAGTCCAGGTCAAGCGCCTCGCCAAGATCAGGCATAATGCGAAGCCAGAAGTCGATCTACGACCCCGCCGAACACTGGGCTACGCGGCGAATCGTGGTGACGCTTTTGGTGCGTCTTATTCTCGGTGGCAATGCTGACACTCCCACTAAGCTCCAGTGGTCTCATGCAGCAGTCGACCGAGGCTTCGACGACTTCCTCCAGCTGAGAATCTTGGCTTAGTTCGAGTCCAACTTCGCAGACGCTCTCTCGGCCGCGCAGGGGATTTAGCCTTCGCTGGAGCCCGTGGCTTCTCTCACCCTCGCAGGAAGGGCTCTACGTGGTCAATCTGATCAACGGCGTGCAGACAAACGTCGCTTACTCATGTCGTACTTCCGTCAACGTGCACTCATTGCGGCACAAGAAACACATGGCTCCATCGACGATCTCACCATCCTTTCCAACCCCAAGCAGCACAAGTACAAGCTGTACCTCTCCCCGATGATCAGCGACGGCACCCGCGTCACCAACGCTGGCGGTGTCGGCACCCCGGTCCCGTTCGACAGGCAAGAACCCCATCCTCCGCCAGAACTCCGCCCTCGCGCCAGGTTTGAGGTCGTGATCCCTGACCGCGCCGCCTGACTGCGAGTCGCGGGCGCCGGCCTCCAGTTCGAAGTCACCGTCCTGGACGCCCGCAACTTTGGCTTCGCTCCTGCTGACCGACTGCGTCTTCGCGACCAGTGGCAAGCTTTATGGCTGCATGCCAACGAGCAACCTCAACACCGTTTTCTCGTCATAGTGAGTGACTTCGACGTCTCTGAGCCCCCGCCAAAGTCGATCAGCACCCCCGTTGGCGCGGGCGCCGCAGCTGCGCAGCGCTACCAGTACCTGCCAATCTTCCGACGCTCCATAGTTCGTAGTTCGTGGCGCGATTGGGATTGCGATTCCATCTACGACGCGTAGATCGCAGGCCAACATTAGCGAATCGATTATCGACCGATGCTTCATCAATCTCTCGAGCCACCTCATGCCCCTCATGGAGACCGCCCACGTCGCCGACGACCCGCCCCCCCCCCCCCCCCGAGACTTCCAAGGGCCCCATCATCGACCGCGAGATCATGCACCTACGCATCCGCCTCTGCAAGCCCAAACCCGACACCGAGCGACGCATTCCCGCGCGCATCTTCGACACCGTGCACTACCAGCACCGCATCAAGAATACCCTCGCAAACATCGACATGTCTGCGCCCGCGCCCATCGCGAAATGGCGCCCCCTCAAGGCAGCCATGCAGATTGCCGCTGCACGCGCGCGTGACACCCTGTCCAGGATTCCCGCGGCTGAGCCACAGTTGCAGCCTGCTTCTGTTTCGCGCGGGGTCCGCGCCATGTCCCTGCGCAGCATCGCTAGAGCCGTCTGGCACCAGCATGTCAAGCTTGCGAAGACCCTCACCGAGAACGCCGACATCGGCAAGCTCCACCTGGAGATCGCCGAGGGCACCGCCAGCATCAACGACGCGCACGACTGCGCGGAGGCCACGGACACCGCGCACGCCAGCCTCAGTGACGAGAGGAAGGCTCTTCTTGCTTCAGCTCGTTCGAGAGCAGCCTGCGCCGCCAACAACATTCCTCGTGGCCGGAAATGGCCCCAGCGTGCCAAACGTGAAGGCCTTCGCGGGGAACTGGCGACCTGTCTCCAAGCGCCTTGCGCTGTCGGGCATCGAGATTGCCGCTGGCAGCTCGACTAACACAGCGACAGGCCCTGCACCCATGCACCAGGCTATCACGCGGCACTGGGCCCCCTTTTTTGTAGAGAAGCACGTGGACCACATGCGCCTCTCCAAGCACCTCAACTTCATCTTCCCCCGGCGCCAGTTTGCCGATCGCCCCTTTCCTGATGCGCGAGCGCTGGAAAAAGCCGCTAGGCTTGCTGGGGGCTCCGCTCCAGGCCCTGACGCTCTCCCATACAAGTCGTGGCCCTGCGCGCCCAACAGCTTCGACATCCTCGCCGACGTCTGATTTGACACCGCCGCCAACAGCAATGCCCCGCACGACCTCAACTACTCCCCCATGGCCATGCTGCCGAAAGGCGACGAGCCGCTTGGCAGCGCTGAGTGCACGCGTACTCCCGAGTGCATCCGTCCGCTACCCATGAAGAGCTCGGATGCGAAGTTGCTGGCCCCCGCCGCGGATCGCCAGCTCCACGTCCTCGCCGCCCAGACGTCGCCCGATCAGCATCGCGTCGTCAATGGCCGCCCGTTGTTGAACAACGTTGTCATGGTGGACGCCGCCGCCAGACAATTTGGTCTATCACTCTCAGCTTCGACGCACATGCCCGTCTGCGTCAGCATGAACATCGCGGCCGCTTTCCCGAGTCTCGGCCACCAGCGGATGTGTGACACGCTCTCGCGCTGGGGCATCCACGGCAGCATGATGCGTCTCATCCAGGCCTGCTACTACTGGCCCGTCTCGTCCTTGGATATGGGAGGTGAGCGGCGCCCGCTGCTCCTCGCAGCCTCAGGCGTTGCTCAGGGCTGCCCATTGAGCGGCGCCATCTAGGCCCTCGTCTCTGACCCCGTCACCACCGCCGTCAGCTCCGAGCTCAAGGCCATCGAGCGCGGCCTTGTCATCGCATGCGCCGGCGATCTAGGCGCCATCCTCGCCAGACTCCGCGATATCAACTCGGTCGCACCGCGCATGATCGCGGCCCAGACGCTCGCTGGATAACACCTTTAAGCCACGAGGTGCACAGTCGCCCCCAACTGGGCAGTGCAATGTCGCCCCCCGAAGTGCACTTCATCGACGAGATGCGTCTCGTACTAGCCGCGGCTCACTCCCCCTGGCCCCACTCCAAGATCTAGTCCAAGGCTCGCTACCTCGGTTTCTTCGTCGGCCCTGGAGCCACGCTTGCTAACCAATGGCGTGGTCCCGCAGTCAAGTGGCGGGACCGCGTCGAGAAGCTCGCTGCGTCGCATGCCCCGATCCAGCAATGCGCCAAGCTCTGCAACGTCGCCGCGGTCACCTGCCTCGGGCACGTCGGCCAGCTCTTCGAGCCTCCCGATGGGCATCCTCCAGAAAGAGCTGCAGACTTTCCACAAGCTGCTGCGCGTCTCCCCCTCCGCTTTCGCCAAGTCCGACATCCTTGCGACGCCGCCCTGGGCCAACGTGGGAGTGCCCATCGGCGTCGAGAACTACTCGGCAGCTGCCCTCTGGAGAAACGATTCTACCGCTGTGGCAGAGTGGAGAAGCGCGAGTAGGAAGCCATGTGGCGAAGCATGCAATCAGCTGCCCCTCGCATCTGCAGCGCAGGGGCAATGGCGCGATGACTGCGGGGAAACCAAGACCGCCATTGTCCGGCGCTTCGAGGGCATCGCCAACCCAACGTACTTCGTGGACTGCAAAGGCTCCCACCTTAAACGTTTGACCCGTGCGGCTTGTCCTCCCTCTCGAGCTCGCGCTGCAAGGATTGGCTCTCGCAAGCGCGCTGCGCGCGCAGGCCTACAAGCTATTCGCCTGCGGCATCAAGCCCAGCAACAACAACACCCTGACCGACCTCTCCGCCGCAAGCCTGCCAAGATCACATTCCAGAAAGCCTACATGATAAAGCTGAATGGACATCTATGGGACGTTATGCCTGACACCATCATGGGCCGCCTCCTCGCCTAGTTCCCCGTGCTGGATCCAGCCAAGCACGTCGCCCGCGAGCCGCCGAACGACCCTCGTCGCGAAGCGGAGCGCGCACGCGAGCGGCTTCCAGCGCGTGCTCGTGCGCGGGCGGCCCAGCGACGAACAAATAGGCGGACCAGCGCAGCCAGGCCGCACTGTTCGCAGATGAAGCTGCTCAGCATCGTGCTCGCCGTCGCTGGGTCACCAATCTCTTGCTGCGTCGCATCGACATCCACGAGGGCAACTACGACTAGTTCAACTTTGATATCGATTCATCCCCAGATGAAGTACCTGAGCCCGCTGACCTGCTTCAAACACAGCGTGTCCCTGAGGGCCTGCCAGCGCGCTGGAAGCGGTTGCGCATTCATCTCGCAACAGTGCCTCCAGCGAGGCTGTGGGCTGCACTGCAGGCGCTCACGGGTGCCTGGACTACGAGCTACCGAACGCGCATCATCCAGGACAAGCGCCCCCGCCACTTCGGGTGCGCACGCGCTCGACGAGCCATGACAGCATCCAGCACTACCTCGTGTGCGAGAGGATGTGGCCCCAGCTGAGCGTACCGCGTGGCCAGCTGAGCGCCAACCTCACGCGCATGGCGCTGCCCGACCTGGGCGAGCCCTTCGACGGCGAGAATGGCGCCCCTAACTCAGTCGCACGCCTCAGCGTGGCCACCAGGGCGCACCACCTCACGAAGGACGGCGCGAAGCCCATGAACTACATCAAGCAGACCACCGCCATCGCCGCCGCTCGCCGTGCTCTCCATCTTCCCGCTGATCTGACGGGGGGGGCCGGCGCGCCGCGGCGCGGCTGATCGAACCATCGCCCTCCCAGGCGACGTTCGCTCCTCCTCCTCCTCTTCTTCTTCCTCCTCCTCCTCCTCCTCCTCCCTGGCGCGCGGAGCGAAGAGCGCGTCAGGGGCGCCAGAGGCGCTGCCAGGGGGCGCAGCGCCGATCTTCGAAAGCTTATGCTCATGCCGTTCCGTTTCCATTGCGCGAGGCAGGCCCAGGCTCGCAGCGGGTCGGTCCAGAGCGCATCCCGGGGCGTCCTCGGGGCGTGCCCGAGAGCACCTTTGGAGCGGCCGCGGCGCTTGGCACTTCCTCGGGGCGCACTTTTCCGAGGCGATCCCAGGTCGTCGAGCGCGTGCCAGAAAGGGCATCGCCTTCGGCGCGCCCTCGCCCTCGGTGGAAGGACAACGGTGAGAAATCCGCCGACAAAGGGCGGTGGGCGGTAAATCGATGCGCCAGCATTCACATTTATATATACAACATACATATCTTATATATACATATATGGTTGTATGGATTGATTCATCGTTTCTGGACTAGGCCTGGTGTACTTGCTTTGTCCCATGCCTGCACAAGGAGCAGACGGGTGATGAGCGACAGGAGGACGACGACGATGAGGATGAAAAGGAGGGCGAGGAGGAGGAGGAGGAGGAGGAGGAGGAGGAAGAGGAGGAGGAGGAGGAGGGGGAGGATAAGGACGAGGACAGAAACGGGGACGGCGAGGACGAGGAAACGGAGGGGGAGAAGGAAGCGGTAGAGGGGGGTGAGGACGACGAGGGCGATGAGAGGGAGGAGGACGAGGAGAGCGGGGAGGGGCGGAGAGTAGAACAGAGGAGAGTAGAGGAGAGGAGAGGAGAGGGCCGAAGAGGCAAGGAGAAGAGAGGAGATGAGACGAGAGGAGAGTAGAGGGCAGGGGGGGAGAGGAGAAGAACGAGAGGGAGGAGCAACAGGAGGAGGAGGAGGAGGAGGAGGCACGGAGCAGAAACACCATTCGATGCGTGTCCCGTGCCACCCTGGCGCACAATGCGCCGCGCACGCGCCGACTGAGCAGGCAGGCGGCGCTATCTGCACGCCCGCGCTCGGACCGCCGCGCGGCCGGAGGCCCTGGCCGCGGGCCCACGGCCAGAGGCCGTCGCCGAAGCCGCTCCAGGCAGGGGGCCTCGCGCGCGGCCACCGCAACCGCAGGCGCGGCCCCCGGCTGCGTTAAAGTCGGGCACGTCCCTCTACAGGAGGGAAATTCAAAAGAGCAGTCCAAAACTAGTCTGGGGACGATGTGTTGATTATTTGTTTGACTCTTTTTGCATATTCTGTTATGCCTATGTTTTATGCTTCCCCCCAAATCCGCCTGCAGGAGGACATGCCCCACCCCGTAGGCGCGCCGCTGCCGCGGCGCCGCCGTGCGCCCGGGACGTGGCCGAGGGCGGGCTGCCGCGCGCCTCTGCTTGCGGGGCGCCGGGGCGCAGCGCTGCCGATGGGGCGCCGCACGGAGCCGCGCGGCAGGGCGGCCCGGCAGCGGGTATTCTGCGCGGCGAAGATGGCCGCCGAATGCGCGGGATGCAACGGCGCCGCGACGCCGCCGTCGCGGGCCAGTCTTCCAAATCGATCCCGCCAACGTCCTTGCAAGCGAGGCTGGTGGATACACGACAGTTGGGTTTGCCCATCGCCAGAGGGGCCGCGCGTAGGCGCATGCCAAGCGGAGCCTTGCTCCGCGACGCGGCGACGCTGCAAGAGGCATATGTGCGGGCTGACCTGAAGTCGGGCATGTCCCTCCACAGGAAGAAACTTCAAAAAGAGCCCAGAGATAGTCAGGGTGCGATGATGCTAAATTTTTGATGATAATCTTCGAGTATGTTTTGACTACTGTATCAATTGTTCCTCAAAAATCAGCTTGCAGGAGGACATGCCAACCCCGCCCTGCACAGCGCTTGCTGTCCGGGCGGCCGCTGGGAAGTAACGAAAGCTCAGGGCAGCCCCTTGAGTGGCACGCCGCGCCGTGGAGTCCCCGGTGGGCCCCAAGCGGTGCGGTGACCGCCCCGTGTGCTGGGTCGCTGGGGACGCGGGGCCACCGCACAGTTCTGGGACGGTTGGGCCGTCCTCCGCGGACGTGTCTCGGGCGACCAGGGCCTCCTCGCAGGGGGGCAGCGCCCACCGCGCGCGGAAGCTGCGGAGCGACGGGCTCTGCACCGCCGAACCGCCGCTCGCGGGCGCGGGCGGTCTTCGCCTCGCCCAGGCCTCCCCCCGGGGTGCCCTCGACGGGGGGGGGCTCCTCCTGCGAGGGTACTCGGCGCCCGCGAGACGGCCACCGCGGCCGCTTCGCCTCACCCCGCGGGGCTGCTCCAGCCAGAGGGGCTCGGGCGCGCCCGAGAAAGTCTCGCGTACCGCAGGGTCGGCCGCGTGTCCCGATGCCCGAGCGCTCCTGCACCGCGTGCGAAGCAGGAGCTCCCGCACCGAGTTTCAGAGCCCCCCGAGTCATCAGGGGGTGGTCAGGGGCAGCTGCTGATTCGTGCTTCGGGGGACCCAAGTGGAGATGCCCCGGACCTGACTTGTCCCGAATAATCGGGGCGTCCGACTACTTCCGTGACATGATGTACTTGTGCGTACATACGCGTGCATGTATATAACTACATAGATACATAAAGAAATATAGCTATGCCAGCGTGCACACGCAAGTACACACATGTGGTGTATATGTTTGTATGTTTGTGGTTATATACAGATGTACGAATATAGCCTACA
>CAUYUJ010003925.1:528303-577172 GCA_963575745.1 Prorocentrum cordatum
TCTTCATCCCCCTCCTCTTCCTCCTCCTCGTCCTCCTACTCCTCCTCCTCCTCCTCCTCCTCCCTCCCATCACCATCACCAACATCATTGCCGTCATCACCACCCATTTTGGCACATTTCGTGACCACATATGGAGCCCCACCCAAGGCTGCAGCGGCGACGTTCCCATGAGTCTCCCCCACCAATTTTGGCACACCCCTCGCACGGTTCGCGGCCCCACAGCGAGCTCCGCCTAAGGCTCCAGAGGCGACGGTCCCATGCGTCCCCGCTGCCCATTTTGCCACACCCCTCGCACGTTTCGTGGCCCCATAGGGAGCTTCACCGAAGGCTCCAGCGGCGACGTTCCCATGCGTCCCCGCCACCAATTTTCGCACACCCCTCACACGGTTCGTGGCCCCATAAAAGGGTGTTCCATTCAAGGTTCCAGTGGCAGCGTTCCCATACGTCCCCGTCTACCATTTTGGCACACCCTTCACACGGTTCGTGTGACCCCATAGGGAGCTCCACCGAAGGCTCCAGCGGCAACGTTCCCTTGCGCCCCCGCCACTCATTTTTGGCGCGACCCCCACACGATTCGTGGCCCCACGAGGGCGCGCCACTGAGGACGACATCCACAATTGCGGTACTCACATTTGCGAATAGTGGGGTCCTTCACCAGGCCAAGTTTTTTTGTTGTATGCCTTACGGCACGTTCGTTTTTTCTTCACGGCATTCTCGACTAATTTTGGGCGGGTGGTGCGATTGATGGGGTGGTTTTGGAGATGTTGGCCATGAGTTGCTTCTGCGTGGTATATCACTGCTCATCTGCCTGCCATTGTGCACGCGTATTTCGGCCTCTCTATTTTTTGGTGCTTCCTCCTTACGATTAGTTGGTTTGTTTCTTTCGTTTCGGTCCCCCTTCCCATCTCCGGTATCTCCTACATCGCGCTGCTGGCGTATGCTCCAAGCTTTCCGGCCTCTTGCTCAGCCTGTATCTCTTGCCTGGTTATCAATATTTTACGCTGGCCTCGCTAGTTCGTTACCAGAAGTTCAAAGTCGGTTTGTCACAGTCCTTTTGTTTGTGCTGCAAGAGCGCTAAAATCGGATGATTCAAGTTGGCGCAACGTCAAAAAGGAGGAGGGGTGATGATGGGGAGGAGGACGATGTATTGTGTATTGCTAGCTGCGCTTAGTGGGGTCGTGTGCTGCCAGCCAAGCGCGGCGAGGACGGCATCGGCCTCAGGACGACCTTCGCAGGTCTCCGCGCTGGAGCTCTGTGGAGGGTCCCTGGCGGCCTCCGTGCATATTCCCTGAAGGCCTCTGGGGCCAACACCTTATTATTCGTATCCCGCTGGGGATCGTACAAGGCGGGGCATCCCAAGGTGGGGTTAGGGAACGCGCCCAGCTGGATATTCACACTTCCTTCTTACAGGGGCCATGTTGAGCGATGTTTCTTTTAATCCACCTCTGCCACACCTCCAGGTTTACGTTATTCCGATTCTCACAGAAGAGCCTCACGATGACCTTGAGACGGTCCACACTTGCCCTGAGGCGACCTCGAGAGAAATCATGAAATAGCGTCGTGTCCTGGTTCGACAGCATGGTGCGCACGTGAAACAACTCTTCGCCTGGTAGCCGCTTTTGGCCAGATTGGACCCTGTTTTGGGCCCGAGCCTGGGGGAGGGGACCGCAAGGAGGAGCGAGGGGTGGGGGGAGGAGAAGTTGGAGAGGGGAGTGGGGAAGGGATGTAGTACCTGGGAGGGGATGGGTATTGGCGGCGTAATTCGTAATCTTTCATACGCACAGGCTTGAATGCGTAAGTAGGATTTGGGGCATGTTCCTGCCCTGGTGGAGCAACAGTTGCCGATGGGCCCCCCTTGACTGTGGATGCACCTCTTTTTCCTCCTCCTCTTCCTGCCTCTTCCCCTCTTCTTCCTCCTCCGGCTCCTTCTCCCTCTGCATTTCTTCTCCTTGTCTTCTCCTTCATCCTCCTGGTCCTCCTGTTTAAACCTCTGCTCTCCTCCTCCCCCTCCCCCCCTGCGGGACCCTGCTCCTCAGGCCTCTTCGCCTGGCTCTCCACATCGTCGAGCACCGGCAAGATCAATCCCCCAGAGCTCAAGACGCCGGAGGACGCGAGTGGTGCCGTCTGCTCAGACGTGCGTGGGGAATAGGGTGCGGAGGATTTGAGCATGAGTATGAGGATGAGGAAGAGAAACTGATGATAATGATGATGCTGATGCTGATGCTGACGATGATGATGATGATGATGATGATGATGATGATGATGATGATGATGATGGTGATGGTGATGATGGTGATGGTGATGGTGATGGTGATGATGATGATGAGGGTGATGGTGATGGCGATGGTGATGGTGATGGTTGTGGTGATGATGATGCTGATTATGATGGTGATGATGATGCTAATGTTGATTCTGATGCTGATGCTGATGATGATGATGATGATGATGAGGATGGTAGTGGTGGTGCACGAAGAAGATGGTGATGCTGCTGCTGATTAGGATGGGGAGGAGGAGGAGGAGGAGCAGATGTTGAACATGATGCTGATGCTGATGGTGATGATGATGATCATGATGATGATTGAGGTGGTTGTGCTGGTGATAGTGATATTGATGGTGATGATGTTGACGGTGGTGTCGCTGATTATGACGACGATGATGTTTTAGCTGATGCTGATGACGATGATGCTGCTGATACTGATGCTGATGTTGATGGTGATGATGACGATGCCGATGCTGATGTTGATGGTGATGATTACGATGATGATGAAGGTGATACTATTGATAATGCTGATGATGCTGATGAGGGTGTTGATAATGTTGATCGTGATGGTGATGGTCATGATGATGGTGATGATGATGCTTTAGCTGATGATTGATGATGAGGATGCTGATGATACTGTTGTTGATGATGATGGCGATGGTGATGATGCTGATGCTTATGATGCTGATGCTGATGATGATGCTGATTATGATGATGCTGATGCTGCTGATGACGATACTGATGATGATGATGATGATAATGCTTAGTATGCTGGTGATGCAAATGCTGACGACGATTATGATGATGATTTTGCTGATGATGATGCTGATGATGATGATGATGATGATGTTGATGATGATGATGATGCTGATGCTGATGCTGTTGATGCTATGTTGGATGTGATTATGACGATGCTGACGCTGCTGATGACGTACTGATTGATGATGATGATGATGATGTGATGATGGATGATGTAATGCTTTGTATGCTGGTGCTGTGATGGCTGACGAACGTTTATGATGATGATGATGCTGTGATGATGATGCTGATGATGATGGCGACGATGATGATGATGATGATGATGATGATGATGATGATGATGATGATGCTGTTTGCTCGTTGATGAGGATGAGGTATGGGTATGAGGATTGAGGTATGGGAATGAGGATGAGGATGATGATGATGATGATGATGATGATGATGATGATGATGATGATGATGATGATGATGATGATGCTGATGATGATGATGATGATGATGATGATGCTGATGATGAGACTTGTCCTGCGAACGTGTAGGGGGTGCAGCACAGATTCCGTTCTATTTCGCTCAAGATTTTTCCCGTTCAGGAAGCCACTGTATGTTGGCCCACCCTCGTCCCCGCCTGTTCCCTTGTGTGTGATAGTCTGCGCGTGGTGCACGCTGGACGCCTGGTGGCCTGGGCTGCTGCGTGGCAGTGGTGGTGGGGCCCCCCCTGGACAGCCGCCGGTGGTGGCCTTGCAGGCCGAGGCGGCCTCGCGCGAGGCGGAGCGGGCCGCGCTGTGCGCTTGCAACCTCTCGGGCTGCCTGGCAGACGTGTCGCGGCTGCACGCGGAGGTCGCCTCGCTGGACTCAGAGCTGCTCGAGGTCCGCGCCCAGCAGGACCATCGCGTCTCGGACGCCGACTCCTTCTACGTAGATTCGATCGGACTGGTGTTGACGGGGATCCACCGCGTTCGACATGGCGTTGCTGCCACGTCTGCGGTTTTTCAGGTCGGAGGGGAGCGCCGCCGAGGCGGCAGAATTCTTCAATGAGTTGCTTCCAGGCCGCGTCGTCGCCTTTCACTACGACGACGACCGCGGCATCTGGCATTAGCGGGTGTTGATTTGGCCCGCCAGCGCGCAGCAACCCCCGACGAAGTGGACCATCGTGACCCCCGATGGCCGATGGCGACGTGTACGACGAGGAGATGGGCGCCGACGCGGACGGGCCGAACATGGCTTTGCTGACCTTCGGCGCTACGCCTGCTCGGCAACGTTCAGCTGGACGCGTGCATCGCTTCGACAGCTACCCCACCAAGGCTGAGCTGCTGGACATGGTGTGCGCCGCCAGGCGGGATGCTCGAGCTGCGGGCCTCGACGTGGCGGAGCCCCCGCTCTTCGTGCGTCGCGGCGACGTGCTGGGCGGCTCGTCGACGGTCAGCTTCGGCGGGGCCCTTGGCTTTTACCGTCGCCTCGGTCGCAAGGGCCCAGGGCGCCCGCCCACGGCCGCTGGCGCCGTGCCACCGCGGGGGCCGCCCCTCCCGCCGCTGGCGCCTGCGCCGCCTGGGCTGGGGGGCGAAGCCGACGACAGGGAGCTGTCGCCCGCGGAGGGCGCCGCCGCGCCGCCGCCCGGCCCCGTCGGCGCCCGCGTGCTGGTGAGCGCGAAGGCGCCGCCGCCTGGCATGACCTGGAATGCCAGCAAGGCAGTGGGGGCCGGGATCCAGCATGGCGACGAGATCTTGCCGATGCCTGGGGGCGTAGTCTGGGGCGAGAGCGGTTTCCGCGGCCTGCCCGCTGGTTTCGTCGCGCCCACGGAGCTGGCGCCTTCCGCCTCGGCCGCTCAGCAGCCAGGTCACGAGGGCGATGATGCCTGCCTCCTAGGGCCACTGACGAGGTCCCGCGAAGGCCGACGCCGTCGTGACTTCCGCGAGTCCGTGAGCCAGATGCGGCAGTGGACGCTCGACGACTTCCCTCTGTCTGGAGAGCGCGGCTACAAGTGGCCGCGCGAGTGCATCATCGAGCACGGCGGCGCCCCAGATGGCCGCCAGACAAGACCAAGTGGATGAGAGAGATGCACGAGGGACTCGGCGGCGGCCCACTTCCACGATCTCCTAGGGCTCTTGATCGAGCTCGCTCAGGTCGCCCGCGCGCGCCAGCTGGCGGGGGAGACCATGGGCAGCATAAAGACCGAGGGCGTCGAGCACTACATCGGGCGCTCGAAGCAGAGTGCTCGTCGCGGCGTTGCGGCGGCGCCAGGATTGGCAAAGTGCGCCACGGAGTCGTTGGCCAAGGAGACCGATATCCAGGGGCAACGGCGGAGGGCGAGGAGCAGAGCGCCTCCGCCGGCAAGAAGGGGCAGGGGTGACCTGGGCTCGGCGGGCGGGAGGTCGCTCGGCCCGTCCGCCGCCTTATGAGGGCCAGTTTTGTCGGCCTACCGCGGGCCCTTCCGCCGGTGGCGGGGCGCTGCCTCTTGCTGCCCTTGCTGAGCCAGCCCCTCCGTGACCTCCGCCCGTCTATAGAGAAGCGTGCTCGGGGCGCCATGGAGTGCCTCAACATGCTTGGGGGCTGCGACGCACCGCGGCGCACGCTGGGGCGCCTCTCCCAGATGGGTGGTCTTCAACTCCGACGCGTTCGCCGCCTTCATCGTCAGATGGAGGCCCCGACGGCCGCGTCGGCCCAGGAAGCTTGCTCAGAGCTTTTGGGCCGCCCGTGTCTGCATTGTGACGCGTTGACGATATGCCGCTGAGGCCACGTGTTCCACGCCTCGTGGGCTGGCCCCAACTTGGGAAAGAGTCCGGCTGGCTCGCCGACCGACTCGCGCCCGCAGACCGGCGCTCTCTCCTGGGCCTCGACCGCGCCTTGCTGCTGCCGCCAGCGAGCTTCGACGCAGTCGTGGAGAAGGGCGGGGGGCCTTCGTTGCCCAGAGGATCCCTGGATCCCGAAACGGGATCTGCTATGTAAAACATATGTTTTTATTATATCATCATCCATCGGGATCTGAAACATATGCATCAAAGAAAAAGGGATCTAACCTTAAACCACTAGCATATGTACACGCATACATTATATGTAGATTAGCTAGTTCCACCCGTAATAGCCAAACCGAACCTCATTCCTAGGATAAGGTGTGCGTCCATACGTGCTGCGCAGACGCTGCTTTTTTTTTTTTCTTGTTGGGTTTATTTTTTATTTTGTTTGTTTTAACTTTTTTTCTTTTGGTGTTTTGTTTTTTTGTGATGTATTTTGTGGATTTTTGAGTATGTTCATAGTGAATTTGTGGTTGGCTTTTTTTTACATTTGTGTTTTTTGTCTTTTTTATTTCTGGTTGTTTTCCTTGGGTTTTGATGGATGTTTCCTTTTTATCCTTGTTTGCTGGAGGTCTTTTCACACGCCTACGTCTGAAGGTCTTTTCACACGCCTACGTCGGAGTTCTTACGCGCCTATAGGTCGGAATCTTTTCACGGGCCTGCGTCGGCCGTGGGATGTCGATCAGGTTTGCCACCTCAGCCCATCCCGTCCTGCTCGCAGCCGTTTTGGCTCGGGCTCTTGAGAGCTCGTTTTTGTTTACGACGTTTCTCATATCACCGCCGATTTCTGCGGCGATGGCCCCGCCTCGCGGACCAGACCAGAGGCGCCGCCTCACGGGCAAGACGTCCAGCCCGTTGCGCCCAGCGGCGCCCCCGACGCCCGAGCCCGACGACCCCCTAGCCAGCTGCTTCTTCGACTCGGATGACCCTCGTTCCTCGCGGTACGTGGGCAGGCAGCCTGAATTCACGCTCCGCGAAGGCGCGGGCGACGACGGCACGCAGTGGGACTCGGCCCCCGAACCGACGGAGCAGGCCAAGGCATCGACCGAGGAGCAGGACGCAGCGAGGGCCATCCAGGCGTCTCTCGAGGAGGCCGAGCGCACGGGGAGGTACGCCGACTCCCCTCCTGACCCCACTGCCGCCCACTCCTGGGATCGCGGCGGCGATCAGACGATCGAGATCCCCGACAGCCCCGATCATGCATCGGCGGGGGCTGGCGCGGCAGGGGCCACCTCAGCAGGCTCGGGGTCTGGCGCAGCACAGGCCACCTCAGCAGGCTCGGCGGGCGGCGCAGCAAGTTCGGACTGTGCTGCTTGGCGCGTGAGCTCCGACTCGTGCCCCTGCGAGCCCGCCCCCGAGCTCGACTCCAAGACGCCCCCCCCCGCAGCCGGCGCCAGTTATGAGGGCAGCGGGCAGCCGTCGACCATGCCGCCCGACCGCATGCCCAGCCCGCGTGCCTCGCCATTCAGGCCGTCCGCCGAGGGTTTCTTGCTATTGCCGCCTGGCGTGCTTCCGCAGGCGGCCTCGCAGCCCCCCAACCCCAGGCCCGCTGCCTCTCCAGCCGCAGGGCCGATGGCAGCGAACTCCCAGTCAGCCGTCGACGAGGACGGGTTTGGAAAAGTGCGGCGGGGGAATCGATGCGTTGTTTTGGTGTTTTGTAGTTGCCATGTTTTGTGGAGTCAGATTTGTATAGCATGCTCGGCAGTGCCTGGTCTGAGTCTGGGGGCAGTCGCGCCTGGTCGTGCCTGGTTTTACCTGGTCCAAGTCCTGCCTGGCGGTCCGAGTCAAAGACTTACCTGGTCCAGATTGGTCTTACTTGTTCACCCTCTGCTCCTGCGCGAGCCCCTCGCCCTCCTCGCCCGATCGCCCAGGACCCCGAGACGCCCCAGAAGCATCGGCGCCAGGTGGCGTCCCAGGCGGAGGATCTGTGCAAGGAGCTCAAGGAGCGAGCCCGCGCGGCTGCTTCCTTGTTGAGCGTGTCTTTCTCCTTTCTCTTTTTCGTGATTGATTGTTCCCCCCTCTCTCTCACTCTCTCTCTCTCTCTCTCTCTCTCTCTCTCTCTCTCTCTCTCCCTCTCTCTCTCTCACTCCCCCCCTCTCCCACCCTCTCCCTCTCACTCTCTCGCCCTCTCTCTCTCTATCTCTCTCTCTCTGCCTCCTCTCCCTTCTCTCTCTCTCTCTCTCTCTCTCTCTCTTCTCTCTCCTCTCCCTTTCCCCCCGTTTCTCCCTCTCTTCTTCTTCTCTCTCTCTCTCTCTCTCTCACTCTCTTCGTTCTCTCCCCCCCCACTCCCTCGCCCCCTCGCCCCTTACGCTCCCCTCGCTCTCTCATTCGCTCGCTCCCTCGAGTCCTTATTGCGCTTTATCTTTCTCTTTTTCTCTCTCTCTCTCTCTCTCTCTCTCTATAGAGATATCTCTCTCTATCCCTCCCTCTCCCGCACCCCATCCCCCCTCCTCTCTCTCTCTCTCTCTCTCTCTCTCTCTCTCTCTTTCTCCCTCTCTCTCTTTCTCTCGTTGTTTTTCTCTCTCTCTCTCTCTCTCTGTCTCTCGTTATCCCTCTCTCCTTATCTTTTTCTCTCCGCCCCCCTCGCTCAGGCTCTCGCCCTCGCTCTCTCGTTTTTGTTTGTTTGTTTTGTTTGTTAGTTTCTCTCTCTCTCTCTCTCTCTCTCTCTCTCTCTCGCTCTCTCGTTATCTCTCTATCCAGGTGTCTCTCTCTTCCTCTCTCTGTCTCTCTCTCTCTCTCACTCTCACTCTTGCTGTCTCCCCACCCTCCCCCCCTGTCGTTTTTTATGTGTGATGTCTTCCTCTAGTTAAGAAGACACGCGTATTGATCGATACATTCATACATAATCTCGACATATCTGCATATACTTTATATACATATGTCGGTACACTATATATAGACCGATCTACCGATATGCTTACCTATATCTGTATACAGATAAACGTGTCTACATACATTTATATATAGACAACTGTGTGGCATTTAGAGGTTCAGAGACATACAGATATAACGTGTATAGCTATGTTTCGTTCTCTTCCTAGACCGTCGCCACTCGGCCCGTGCCCACCCCCCCTCGCCCACGGCCCACCCCCTCCCCTCCCTCTTCCCGCTCTCCCAGCGCAGCCTATCTGAGGCCAGTGTGCACGTATCTGATCACCGCAAACATTCAGCTTTCCCGCCCCACCCTGCCCTCTCCGTCTCTCCCTACCCAGCTCCTCTTGCGCTCTCTCGCATGGGCATGTCCACTCCTCTGCTTTCCTGTCATCTCCGCCCCTCCCATCGCGTGGGCCCAGCTCGGCATCACCCCTCGCCCAGCCCGTGGATGCATCGATATGCAGTCGTTCGCGCCCATTCGACGCCTCGCGCCGATAGACAAGAACAGTTCGATCCACGCACCGACCATCGATCGAGCGTGCGTCTATCGGCGTCTGGCCTCGAAAGGGCGCAGCGGATGTTCTCGACCATCGACCCCAGGGACCAGCGAAGAAATCGCCTCGACTGTCGACCCCTCCTGGGCGATGTGGCCCAAACCCCTTCGGAAACAATCGGCCAGTGGCACGGTTCCAGCCCAGCGCCGCGCCCTCCGCGGCGGCGCAGCCCTGCTTCAGCGCCGCCGAGATGGGCGACGCGGCGGTGCGTCCGCGGGCCGCCATGGTGGCAGCGACGTGGTGTTTCTGGATCACCAAGGCAAGGGTGGGGGGGCGACCCAGTAAGCACAGAGTTGCGGTTGCTTGCCGAGAGTGCGAGCGCGATTGGCGGGGGGGGATATTGCGAGCGATCGCCATGTCACATTTCGTTTCGAATGCGTGACGAGATGGAAAGCGAAATGGAAATTGCTGCACGTTGCGAAACATTAAAAACCAAGTTTGCCCAACAACGATCGCTCGCAAAATCCACCCTCGAACCGCACTTGCACGTCCCGTCAAGCATTCGCATTCGAAGGCTGACCAGATAGAGTACACGAATGAGAAGCTCCACGATGCGAAGCAAAATCGAGAGCAGATGGAACAGTACAAAGACATCATCGTAGCGACAAGGGAGATCCTCAGCCACACTGGCGTGTCGCCGAGCCAGAGCGTGGCGAAGGACGCGGGGTGTGCATGCGGGGTCTCTCATTCTCGCGGCCGGGTCTTCTGGGGTAGAAACGCACGCGGGTAGTCATCGGGGCCCGTCGAAATCGCGGGGGCAGGGGAACGCGGCTGCGGGATTGAGACAGACCCTGCGTGCAAGTGCCACGTGCAGGACATATTCCTCAAGGTCGCTGCCCACCACGAAGCAAAGTGGAAGCTTGCCGATGAGCAAGACGCATGGGCAGATGACATGGCAAAAAAATGAGGAACTTGATCAGGCACGCCGAGCAAGCGCTGCACAAGACACACGGGTCAATGTTATGTGTTGCTTTTTCTGTTGAACCGTCAGATCGGGCCCTGGGTCGGCGGAGTGGCATTAGCCGCAACTGATGTAAAAATGCAAGGCCCGCGTGTCGCAGCTCGAGCTCCGGCCTGGCCAGGAAATTGAATTGGGCAAAGCAGTTCAAGACGAAAGCTGAGACTGAGGACATGAGCATCCGAGTAAACATCTGACCCTGCACCTAGGATCGCGCGCCCTGGGCCGTCGCAGATGGGGCAACGCCCGCGGGGTCTGTCCAAGCGCTGGTTCAGGGTGCCCGATCTGAAGGGGGGGGCCATGCGTCTTGCGCCGCAGGGGACGGCTGCGACCCCCGCCGACTCCGAAGATGCAGTTTCAGGGGCATCTTCGGGCAAGAAACGGAGGATATCAAAGAACATGGAAACGCTGGAGACACGCGAGGGATGGAACTTCGGCTTCAACCAGCAAATGCAGGTTGGACTAGTTCTGTCGAAGCGCTTCTCTCTTGAACTCTCCTGAAACAGCAGCCCACATCCCGTGATCTCCTCCACCTCCGCTCCTCTATCTGACCCTGCCCCGCCCGACCCAGTCTTGCCAGTATGGCAGCAGCACATGTGTTTACTGGTCGCCCCCTGGCCCCCCCCCCCCGTCAGATGGCCTGGCGATGCAAGGCCAGCGGGCCCGAGCACCCCGAGTTCACGAGAGGCCAGAAGCAGGAGGGAGAGAGGCCTTTGCTGGCCACGTGGCCAGACGGCGCCCAGAGGGAGATCGTCGGCACTGTCTCCACGGACGCGTCCGCAGAGGATCCCGCGAAGGGCAAGGGTGGCGACAGCATCGTGTTCAAGGGCGAGAAGGACGGCGCGGTCGTGAAGGTTGTGGTGGAGAGGAAGGCCGACGTGAAGTGGCTCCAGATGAAGGTCGGCTCAAAGCAGATGCTGCAGCTGCTGGGGTACAATGACGAACATCGCGAATCGGCCAAGGACTTCGTGACTGCGATCGCGAAGGACTACATCAAGAGCACAGCCGACTGGACGGCGAACAAGACCAAGTTCGAGAAGCGCAAGCAGGAGTGGCTGCTGCAGCACGGGAAAGCGTCGAAGAAGACCGTCATGAAGAAGCCAGGCGGCGCAGCTGCGAAGCCCATGAAGTCAGCGCCTAAGATGCCAGCAGAGGACGAGGCAGAGGAGAAGGAGCCAGAGGCACAAGACGCAGAGGGCGACGAGGAAGAGGAGTCCCTGCAAGAGGAGGAGGAGGAGGAGGAGGAGGAGGAGGTGGAGGAGGAGACGAAGGACGAGGCTGCCGCAGACGCGGCTGCAGCCCCTCTGAAGCGGCCAGCCTCTGCCATGCGCAGGCCGGCCGCGGCGGCCGCGGCGGCCGCGCCTGGCGCCGACAGCGGCCGCAAGCGCAGCGCGGAGGAGAGCTCCGCGGTGATCAACGAGGCGGAGGCAGGCGACGAGGAGGGCGCCCAGGTGGTCGTCGAGACGGGCAGCGCCTCGCCTCAGCCACTGATGCCGTCGGCGATTCCTGACGATGACTTGTTTGGATTTTGAGCGCAGGAGCGCAGGGCTGAGCAAAAAAAAGCATATCCCACACCCCCTCCTCAGACTCCCCAGTCCCCCTCTAACCCCTTCTCGCTTAACTCCCTCCTCGCCCGTCGCTCCCGCTCGCTGTGCTCCCCGCGGCCTTGAGCGATCGTGCGAGCGCCCCATGATTGCCGCTGACCCCTCAGCGGGGTGCCAGGCGGGCGAGGGCCAGTCGGGGGGGGTGGGCGCGCGATTGCTGCGGGCTGCAGGCGAGAACTTGGCCGATGAAGCGGGTGGATGAGCGAGGGGGGGAGGGGGGGAGAGAGAGGGAAAGAGGAGAAACACAAGAGGGCAGAGGAGGGGGGGGATGGAGAGAGGACCGAGATAGGCAGCAACAGGAGTTGGGCGGGCAGCATGCCTCCCGCACCGCCAGGACCACGCCGACGCCTCCACCGCGGTGGACGAGATCGCGGTCGACACCGCTTGGCTGCTTTTTCTGTTTTCTTTTTCCGTTTTCTTTTTTTTGTTTTTTTTTGTGTTATTCTTTTTTGTTTTGCTTTTTTTGCTTTTCTTTTTTTTTTTTCTGCTGCTTCTTGGTTTGCGTTTGCCTTTATTTTTTGCTTTCTGCGCTTTTCTGCTTGTTTTTTTTTTTTGCGGAGTTGCTGTATTGTTGCGTTTGTTTATTGTTGTGCTTTTTTTTGTTGCCTTTTTGTTTTTTTTTGTGTGCTCTTGCTTTGTTGCTATTTTTTGCTTGATGTTTGCTTGTGATCTTTTTGCCGCTTGGTTGCTTTTGTTTTTTTTTGTTTCTGTTGTCTTGTGCTGGGCTGTTTTCCTTGCTGTTTTGTTTGCTGAAGCGCATCTACAGGGACCCGCTGTTCGGGAAGCTCATGCAGATGAAAGGCCACGGCGACCTGAATCATACGATGACCGAGCTGATGGGTGATCTGAGTGAGGACGGCTACATCAAGAGCCCGTCGAAGTGGGGTCTGCCGCCCGTGACCGCCCTGAAGGGCGAGGCCCCCGCCCCCGCAGCCGCGCCAGAGCAGGGCGCGGCCGCCGTCGACGCCAAGCCGAGGGGGTTCTTCGGCAAGAACAGGCCTAGCTTGGACGAGGAGGTCGACTTCTGGACTGCGGTCAAGGAGGGCGACTTCCGCGTCCCGACTGACTCGAGGCAGTCATCGATCGCTGGCAAGTGGAGGCGGGCGTGCGAATCTGATGAGAACCTCCGCCGTGACTACGATGCCATCACGGGCCAGAAGAAGTGCAAGCGCCGCGAGGAGTTCCGCATCCAGTGGGCCAAGGATCAGTATGACACGGTGATGGCGCGCTCGGGAGCCAATGCGCCCAAGTGCCCCGTGAGGAGGAGGAGAATGAGGGGGGGGGGGGATGAGGATAAGGAGGAGCAGGAGGGGGGGAGGAGGAGGAAGGAGGAGGGAGGAGGAGGAGGAGGAGGTGGGTGGGAGGAGGGAGGGGAGGAGGTTGGAGGAGGAGGAGGAGGAGGACGAGGAGGAGGAGGAGGAGCGAGGAGGAGGGGGGGGAGGAGAGGGAGGGGTGGGGGAGGGGGCGGGGAGGAGGGGGGGGATGGGGGAGGGGATGGGGACAAAGGTTGAGGGGGGAGGAATAGGAGGAGGAAGGCAGGGGAAGGAGGAGGAGGGTGGGGAGGAGGAGGAGTGAGGCGAGGAGGAGGGAGTAGGAGGAGGAGGAGGATTGAGGATGAGGAGGAGGAAGAGGAGGAGGAGGAGGAGGAGAAGGAGGTGGGTGAGGAGGAGGAGGAGGAGAGGAGGAGGGAGGAGGAGGAGGAGGCAGAGGATGAGGGGGGGTCGGAGGAGGAGGAGGAGGAGGAAGAGGAGGAGGAGGAGAACGAGGTGCATGGGGAGCCCGAGGGGGGCGAAACCATCGGGCCCTCTCGGGGCTCTTCCGAGGCCCCGCGAACGCCAGGATGGCGAGGCCCCGAGGTCCAGAATCCGTCGTGGAAGGCCTCCTCGGCTGCCTTGCACCTCCACTGTGCCCCCCCCCATCCTTCCCCAGAAAGCCAAGAAGCAGATCACGACGTACAAAAAGGAGGACTGGGTGTGCGGCAAATACATGCCTCTGGGCAGGGTGGCCCACCTCGAGGGCGGTGGCGTCCTTGGCTGGCGCCAGGCCCGCTGCAGAAAATGCGCGGGGGGGAGGGGGGAGGGGGAGGGGAGGTGAAGGAGGGCGAGGGGGGCAGGAGTGGAGACGAGAAGAGGAGGAGGGAAACGCCACGCGCGGATGGCGATGGGGATATTGGTGAGTGGGTGAGGGGGGAGGGGAGCGGGGGGGGCTAGGGCGGAGTGAAGGGGCGCTAGAGGGTGGGAGGGGGGGGGGGGGGGGGGGGGATGGCGAGGGCCCTCGCTTTCTCCCCCCCCCACCACCTCCCCCCCCCCCCCACCCTCGCACCCCCCCTCCCCCCCTTCTTAACCGCGCCCCCCCCCCCTCTCCCCTGCCCGCCCCCCCTCCGTCGCTCACCCCCGCGACCTCCTCCTGGCGGGCCGGGGCGCGTGCCGCTAGGCCATCAAGCTCTTCAGCAAGGCAATGGTGCTCGGCCCCCCGTGGATCATGTGCGATCCGCTCACGGAGGCGCTCCGCGCCTTGTACGTGGAGATGGATCGGCGCTTAGGTCCCTGACTGGCCCTGTGGGATCTGGCCGATCGAACGGCCGAGATCTGCAGGGCGGCTGGGCAGGGGCGGCCACGTGAGGGAGATGGTAGGGGTGGGGATGCGAGCAGATAAGAGGGGGTAGCAGAGGAGGGCGACATAGAGAGGCGAGCGAGGGATCGAGGGGAGAGCGAGGGGAAAGCCCCCAACCTCCCCCCTCGAACCCTCATCGACCAAGGGTTTCAACCGCGTCTTCTCCGAGGCGTGGGTCCAGCACGTCGAGTGGAGCAACGGCGCCGAGAGCACGACTAAGAGGTCTGCCGGGGACAGGGCGATATCAAATGTCTGATGTGGGGAGGGGGGCGCCGCGAGCCTGGGGGGGCAGGAGGGTGGGGGAGGGGCAGGAGAAGGAGGAGGAGGAGGGTGAGGAGGAGGGGAGGAGCAAGTTTGATGGCGCAGTCCTGGTTCTGTTTTGTTCCCTTTTATTATTTTTTTCGGAGGGCTCTTGGGCAATCGCCACCTCGGGGTCCTGGGCCGTCTCTCCGTCTCTGTCAGGGCCCTCGGGCCCTGGGCCACCTCGGGGCCCTCTGCCCCCTGCCCGCAAGGACAAGCTCGAGGCCGAGGGTGGGAAGCGCCAGAAGATCGCTGACCACGCGGCCAACCCCGCGGCCAGCGGCGCGACCGAGGCTGGCGGGGCGCAGGTCGCCAAGGAACAAGAGCGGTGGGGGGGGAGGGGGTGGGGGGGGAGGGAAGGGTTGAGTGAGGAGGTAGGAGGAGGAGGAGGAGGAGGAGGAGGAGGAGGGGAGGGTGGGATGGGGGGGGAGGGGAGGGCGGAGGAGGAGGAGGGGGGCGAGGGCGAGGACGAGGACGAGGAGGAGGGCGAGGACGAGGAGGAGGGGGAGGAGGAGGAGGAGGAGGAGGAGGAGAAGGAGGATGAGGAGGAGGAGGAGGAGGAGGAGGAGGAGGAGGAGCGGCATACCCCAGGGAGCGGCGAGAGCGCAGACCAGAGGGCCCCAGAGGGGGGGGGATGGGGGCAGCCCAGGGGCTGGCGCCCCAACTTCCCAGGCAAGTCTGGGCGATGCCCCGTGCCCCCCACCCCCCCTCCCCATGTCCCATGCCCCGCCCCACCCAGGGCTGTTCGGGCGCTCTGCTCGGGGAACCAGGTGCGCGCGGGGGTTGGGGGTTTAGGTTCAGAGGGTGAGAAGGGTGAAGGGGGGCGCCCGCCCCTTGTCACCACTCCCCACCCCATGGCAGGGGAGGACGGCGCCCGCCCCCGCTCAGGAGGCGCCCGCTGCTGCGGCCGTGGCCGCGACCGAGACGCCCGCGCAGAAGCGGGCCCGCGTCAAGAAGGAGAAGGATGAGAAGATCGCAGCGGCCTTGAAGAGCGACGCCCCGTCCGCCGAGAAGACCAACAAGGAGCGGGTCGCCGACGGGAGGAAGATCATGGCTCGCTACTCCAAGATCGTGCAGTCGGCCAACCTCATCACAGTGCAGGTGCCGAGAGATGCACAGTTGTCGTGGGTCAAGGATGACTCGGACTATGAGAAGATGGGTGAGGTGATGGCCAGTTTGAACTCCAAGATCTGTGCATCAGCGCTCTTGACGAAGAGCGTGCAGAGCGACTTCGGGAAGCTCAAGGGCGCGCTCGGCGAGGAGAAGTTCAATGCCGTGCTGTTCGAGATCAAGAGCCTCGTGCCAGATCTTGACGCGCTCGAGGAGCTGGTCCAGTGCCTGCAGGGCATGATCGAGCTGAAGAGCAAGAGGACCAAGATCTAGAGAGGCAGCCAGCCTCTGTCGCGAGGCAGCCTCTGCCTCTGTCGCGCGCGCGTCATCGCGCGCACGCTCGTGCAGCACGTCGTGCCCAGGGCAATTTCCCAGGGCGGCAGCTGCTGCTGCAATATTGGGGTCTAGGGTTCCAGCCGCCTGCCAGGTGCCTCGTCGTGCGGGTGAGGAGGTCCTGGTGATTTCGGCAAGTGATTCAGATGTTCAGGCGTTTCAGCCTGCCCTGTGGCACAAAAAGTACCGGATGAAATCAGTGCGCACAGGTACCGGATGAAATGCCAGGTGAAGTGCGCGGAAGCTGTGTTTTTACAGGGTTTGTACCGGATGATCTGGTTTCATCTGCCATTTCAGCTGCCAGATGAAATGGCAGATGAAATCTGCTGGCCCCGCTTTCTGTCCAAAATCACCTGTCGGAGGCTATCTCAGACGCTGGGGGGCCGGCTGCGGGCCCGCGGGAGAAGAGGTGCCAGGAAAGGTGGTGCGTCGGCGGAGCGGAGAGGCACGCTCGCCGCATAGAGTCGAGAAGGAGGGGGCTTGGAGGACGCGGGCGCAGCACATGGGCAGGTGGGCGATTAGAACAACGATGGCCGAAAGTAGTAGGAGGAGGAGGAGGAGGAGGAGGATGAGGAGGAGGAGGAGGAGGAGGGGGTGGAAGGAAGGGGGGGAAGAGGGAATGCAGGCGAGGACCTAGGAGAGGAGGAGACAGGGGTTCCGATCGAGGGCAGCTAAGGCGAGCGTCAATCGCATGCGACCCCTAATAACGCGACCTGGGCTGGGGACGTGGGGACCTCGCAGCAGAAGCGGGGAGATCGGAGCGTTCGTGGCAACGCATGGCGCTCGCTGTCGACACATTTACTGACTGGCCCATCGTGCGTGCAGTTTGCTCACAAGCAAGATAGACATATCAAAAGCATTCGGTTGCTGCGGCGCTGGATGGCCTGCCCCCTGTCAGTGATTTGACCTCCTTCCTTTGTCCTGCTCCGCCTCCTAATCTTCCTCCTCGCTCCTCATCTCTCTGTTCCTTCCCTTCGGTGTCTTTGACTTATGTTTTCTCTCTCTCTCTCTCTCTCTCTCTCCCTCTATATCTGGCCTCGCCTCTCCCACTCAGCCCTCTGTCGCGAGTCTCTCCCGAAGTCGGCGAGCGATGGCCCCCTCCCCCCGCGCTCCGCGACATCTGCCGCTCATCGACGTCTGACATGAGCTCGCCCGATCTTCGGTCAGAGGTTGGCTAATCATACAGCGGGCAATATGCGGGCTCTGATGCCGCGGCCACTCATGAACGCGAGGGCGTCGGAACAAGGAGGGTGGTCGAGCGTGCACGCGGCCCCTAAACAACTTATCTGTAAGGGCGTGGCACAGGCGCATGCCCTAGTAAGGGCTAGCATCGCACGTTAAGTGGCATATAATGTTGAGCCAGTGGTGTCCTTACATTGCATTGCATCTGGCTGGTGTGAGTAGCATGCTAAGGTTTAGTGTAGCGTTGACCACTTAACTGTGTACCACCGCTTTTTAGATTGCAGCGTAACGCTGTCATATCCAGCGCCTGACATAGATGCGCGTGTAAAAATATGTGCATATTTATTTGCCAGTTGCTCGTACGATTTTATATACATCTACACATGTACATGTGTGCATCTGGCAATATTACAGCATTACTCTTTTAAGCTTCGTTGAGCTGTTCAGGGTCTCTCGCCACCATGCGCGTAAGTTCTTGATGCGTAGTCGGGGGCCTGCGTGCGCCCGCGCAAATCGGCATGCGCATGCGCGCGCTGTGGTCAGGCACGCGCGTGCGCCCATACCAACGCACCGACACATGCAACTATGCGCGCGCACTCACCGACGCGCGCACGCACTTACAGCAGCAAGCTAACAAGCAAACATGCACACAATCAGTAACAGCAATACAACAAGTGGAAGGCACGACTCCGTTGCCATAGTTTGGCTGTGCGACGGGCAGGTTAGGCCCTTCGGCGGCCAACCATGCCTGGTGGCGATAGGTCTCGCACGCCAGTTGGCCCCAGGAGATGGAACCCAACCTCGGAGGCGGAGAGGGAAGCAGGTTCGGCCCTACTGGAGCAGCTGTTAAGTCTGTATGCCAGCTGCCGCCTTACGGCGAAAGACCTCGCCACGTTGTGCTGGCACTGTAGCGGGGCGAAAGTGCCAGGTGGGGATTTCAAGCTGTACGCGGTAGCCCCTGCCCAGGGCTCAAATTGAAACTACCAGAAGCACCTGGATAAAGTGTTCCCGAAATCTCCAGAGGCGCTAATGCCAGTAACCACGCCCATGTACGACAAACAGGTTGGCCGCGTAAGAAGACACGTGCAGGTCAGAGTTCTCTGGCAATCCATCAGGGCCGAAATCAAAAATGACCCAGAAATACTCAACGCACTTACTTCTGAAAATCCTGGCCCAGAGAGCGTCCTTAACGTGCCTGCTTATTTGGAACACGAGGCTGTTGTTAAAGCGTCCAGGGAAGGTCGTTCTCGGCCTCTCCCGCTGGGCATCTACCTCGACGGTGTCAGGTACCAGCAACAGGCCGCGGGGCGCTCAGACTCTGTGCTGGGCCTGTGGTGCGTGAATCTCACCTCGCGCCGCAGGCATTTCATCGCGGCTACCAAGGACCAAGACAAATGCCAATGCGGGTGCAGAGGCCAGTGCACTCTGTTCCCGCTCATGGATAACATAGCCTGGCAAATTGAGGCCATGCAGTCAGGTCAATCGCCGACGCGTTTCCTGGACAATTCGATGATCCCCGCAAGTATGGCACCTGGTGAGGCATTGCCTTTTTCGGCAATGCTGCTATATGTCAAAGGGGATTGGGCCGAGCACACGCACTCGCTTGGCCTGCCCTCGTGGCAACGCGTGCACGGGCCCTGTCAATTCTGCAGCCTCGACCGCGATCACCTAGAATGCTGCGATGACGAGTTGGATGCTCCAGACCCCCCGTGGCCATTGAAATCGCACGAATCGCATGAGGCTGCATGTGCAGCTCGGGAGATTTGTGTACCCCTCGGGTCGGCGAAGGACGTCTCAGAGTTGAAGGCGGCATTGAAGTGGAAATCAACCGACAAGGGGCTGGGGGGCAGAATGGTTATGAAAGAATTATTTATTCATGGTGTGCGGTTGCAACCTGGTGATCGTCTGACGCCGTCCCGTTCTCTCCCAGACATTGCGTCGCTTGAAACAGCGAGAGTGCCGATCCGCATCACGTTTTGGCGCCCCTCGTTCGACGATGGCGGCAGGAGCTTAGACGAAGTGGTGTCGAGATGCCCGTTGTTCAGCGCTTCTCTGGGCACTTCGCCTTGCCAGTCGCTGGCAATCGACGTCCTGCACACGCTGCACCTAGGGCCCGCGCACCGCTTCATCAGCGCCGCCCTTTGGCGGATCGTGCTGCGCAACCCGTGGGGCCTACCTGGCACGCTGGAAACAGTGATTGCGAGCGGGGTGCAGCTGTTATCTTCAGATTTGGATGCGTGGCAAGATCGAGAGAATATACCTCACGATCGACGCGCGGGCAGCCTCACGCCGAAAATGATGGGCGACCGCGGCGAGTACAACTTTCAGGATCCGATTTTTTTGTTTCTTTGCCAGCGTCCTGGGTTAGAACGGGCCCCGAGTGGGGGCGCGGGGGCCATGCGCAGTTATGAAAGGGGAGCTTCTGCAAACGCTTGTATTATAAATGTGTGGGTTCAACTGTGAACTTAAATGTTGTATGTCTGTGTATGTATATATGTAGGTATGTATTTATACATACATATATACATGCATGCGCGTGTACATAATGTAAAACACATACACACACGCACACGCGCACTACACATGTGCAACGTATAATTACGCGCGTGCCGAGCGCAACAGTCGGCCGCAGCGAGAGATCGACCAGCGCAGAGTCTAGAGAGGGAGCGATACAGCGAGAACGATGAATGGCGACACCTAGAGATAAGTCGGGCACATCGCCGCCCCCGAGAAGCGCCAACGCAGGCCCCGAAGGGGGCCGCGCAGCAGGCCCCCAAAGGCTGTCAACAAGCCCCCGCGGCGCACCCAACAGGCCAGCCAAACGCCCGCAAGATCCCCCAAGAGGCACCGCCAGAAGGCAAACATGGTTTTGAAAACGCGCATCTCTGAAGCATCCCACTCCCCCCGCCCCGCCCCCTTTCACGCGCGTGGCCCGCCCGCCCCCCCGCCCCCCCCCTGCCCCAGCCCCACGGTTCGGCCAGAAGGTTTGGCCACGGAAGAGCAGCAATCGTGGCTCGTCGTTCTATCATGGCGTCAGAGGGAGGGCCACCCCCGCAGCCCGATGGAGAGCTTTCCGACGTGAGCCCGTCGCTGCTTGACGACTCAGGGTACTACGACTCAGACGGCGGCATCGGTTCGGAGGGGCTGCTCGACCGCTCAGGGTACTACGACTCCGACGGCGGCATCGATTCGGAGGGGCTGCTCGACGCCTCAGGGTACTACGACTCCGACGGCGCCATCGGTTCGGAGGGGGAGGAGGAGATGGAGCCCAACATGGAGCCCAACATGGAGCCCGAGATGGGGCCCGATATGATGGAGCCCGACATGATGGAGCCCGACATGGTGGAGCCCGACATGATGGAGCCCGACATGATGGAGCCCACGATGGAGCCCAACATGATGGAGCCCAAGATGGAGCCCACGATGGAGCCCAACGTGATGGAGCCCACGATGATGGATGGAGCCCACGATGATGGAGCCCAAGATGGAGCCCAGGATGGAGCCCACGATGGAGCCCAATATGATGGGGCCCAGCATGATGGAGCCCATCGCCCTCATCGATCTCGAGAGCGGCACTCACGGCGAGGTCGACAGGATCGGCATCCTCGACGGCGAGGTCGACAGGATCGGCCTCCTCGACGGCGAGGTTGGCCCCGAGAGAGACAATGCGCACGAAGAGATCGATGTCGACGAGGAGCTCGTCGCAGTCGTCGTCGTGGTCACCGTCCCCCTCCTGGCCCTCCTTCCCCATTCTTTCTGGCATGGTCATCCTTCCTCCTCCTCCTCCTCCGCCCGCCCCTCCCCCTTGCCTCAATCATCCTTCTCGCCGTCCACTCCTCCGAGCTCCTCCTCCTCCTCGTCCTCCTCCTTCTCCTCCTCCCCCTCCTCCCCCTCCTCCTCATCTCCCTCCTCGTCTTCGTCGTCGTCCTCCTCCTCCTCCCCGTCCTTCTCTTCCCCCCCCCCTCTTCCTCCTCGTCCTCCTCTTCGTCGTCCTCATCCTTGTCCTCCTGCTCGTCCTCCTCCTCCTCCTCGTCCTCCTGCTCGTCCTCCGCCTCCTCCTCCGCTCTCTCCTCCTCCTCCTCCTCCTCCCCTCTCCTCCTCCTCCCTCCTTCCTCCTCCTCCTCCTCCTCCTCTTCGTCGTCGTCCTCCTCCTCCTCCTCCTCCTCCTCCTCCTCCTCCTCCTCCTCCCCCCCCCTCCTCCTCCTCCTCCCCTTTCCTCCTCCCCCTCGTCCTCCTCCTCGTCCTCCTCGACGATCGTCGTCCTCCTCCTGGTCCTTCTCCTCTTCCTCCTCCTCCGCCTCCTCCCCCCCCCCTCCCCTCCTTCTCCCGCGCGCCCTCTGCCCACCCCGCCTCACCGAGCGGCGGCCTCGGCAGGAGCCCCCGAGTCGGCTGCCGTGCCGGACGATTGCGCCCGCCCCGTGCTAATGTGCGCCCTGTGCGGGCGTGCGAACGTCCGCAGGCCCATCTACATGGGCTGCGTGGCGTGCGAGCTCTAGGGCCCCGCCGCGGCCGCTTTGCGGGGGGGGCAGCGTTGGGGTGGCAGTCGAGAGGCAGCTCGGACAGCGCCGACCCCGCGAGGAACGACACGCGCGACCAAGAATCAGCACCCTGATTCTCGGTCGCGCGCGTCCTTCCCCGCGAGGGGGCAGGGTCGGAGAGGGGCAGAGGAGGGGGGGGAGGAGGGGGAGGAGGAGGAGGAGGAGGAGGAGGAGGAGGAGGAGGAGGAAGAGGAGGAGGGGGAGGGGGAGGAGGGGGGAGGAGGGGGGGAGGGGGAGGGAGGAACGACAGGGTGAGCACGCTGGCAGTTTCCCAAGCTAGACGCGTGAGGGGGGTCGCTCGGGAAAGAAGCCTGCTTCCAGAATGTGGACCATGGCGGTTCATCGATGTCGCTCAAGGCGGGCGAGGTTAGCATTATCATAAAATTTGCCAGGGACGAACTGATTCGTTATGGTGGTATCGGTATTTTCGGCGCCCCGCTGCTTGGCGCAGGCTCTACTCTGGTCACCCTGTTCGATGAATTGAGAAAGACTGTTGCGGCCCCGTCGCCTGAGACAGTGGATGCGGTTCTGCGCGCGGTGCATGTCCATATGGCGTCAATCAAAGCTGCGAAGATAGACAGAACGCCCAAGCACCACCTTCTCTGCCACATGTGCCACAGGACCCAGGGATAAATGTGTTCCAGGGGACGTGCACGGGGACGGCTGGCGCAAGCCACATATCATGATCGTTTTAGCGGCCACCCCGCTGAGCCACGTGGGCCGCGCGTCGGCGTGAGCTCAGCCCCCCCCCCCCCTTGTCCTCGGCCTTCCCCCGCTCGCGTCGTCGCCCCCTTCCTGGCCACCCAGCCCCCCTTTGTCCCCACTCCCGCCCCTGGAGCAACGGAGCTCGGCGCCCTCGAGGGGGGATGGGGTGGTGGTGTGGGTGGGTGGGTGTGTGGGTGTGTGGTGGTGGTGGGGGGGGGGGGGGGGGGGGGGGGGGGGGGGGGGGGGCGGCCAGGTAGGCAGCGGAGGAGGCGGGGGGCAAGGAAGGCGGAGACCGAAGGCGGGGGCGGAGGAGGAGGAAGGGCGATGGGAGGGCGAAGGCACGAGCGCAAACAAACGCACCACTTCCACCCAGGAGCGGCGCCAAGGAGCAGAGGGGTGGGGAATGGGGGCGGGGCGGATTCAGAGGATGGGGGGAGAGGGGGGGGGGGGGAGGAGGAGGAGGAGGAGGAGGAGGAGAGGATGAGAGGAGGGTAGGAAAGGAAGGAGGGGGAGGAGGAGATGAGGGGTATGAGGAAGGAGGAGGAGGAGGAGGAGTGGGAGGAGGAGGAGGAGGAATGATGAGGGGGAAGAGGAGGAGGAGGAGGAAGAGGACGAGAAAGAGGAGGATGGGGACAAGGAGGACAAGGAGGAGGTGGATGGGGGGGGGGACGGCGGGGGAATAGGGCGAGGGGGGGAGGCGAGGCCGACCCGCTCTCAACTAAACGTGGCCCGCTGCAGGAACCATTCCAAACTACGTCGCACAAGCGCGTCGAAAAATCGGCGGTGTTTTCGGCGGGGCCGACGGTGGCGGACAGGGGGAGGGGCAGGGCGGGGCGGGGCGACGGGGGCTCGAGGGCGGGGGCGAAGAGAGTGGGGTGGGGGAATGGATAACAGGTGGAGGATGGAGGTGGAAGTGCAGAAGGCTAGGTCATCAGGGAGGTGGCCTGAGAAGTCCCAGGATCACTTTCCATGGGACGCCAACGCTATATTCAACATTCGTGGACGAGAGCCTCAATAAGACTTTGCGAAGCATTGCTGCATTTTGCCACAGGCGCACATTCGCTGTTCGGTCCACGATTTCATCAATTTAGCGGCGCTGCTCGTGAGCCCCAAGTATTTTGCATCGCCGACGCTTTCCCGTATAGATCTGACGTCAGGTGTTGGGCGGCATTGAGGCAAACCCTGGCCCCCCTCCCCCCGTGCCCTGTCACTCCCCCTTCCGCTTGGAAATACCGAGGGCAGACTTGTGGGCGCCAGCGTGGTCGAGCGACAGCGTTCCAGACAGGGCCGTGCGATGCGGAACGGGCCACGCTTCGCTCCCTCAGCCAGCCTCCCTTTGCCTCTGCTCCATCGCCCTCCTCTGTTCTTTAGCGATGTGGGGGGGGGGGGTGGGCGGGGGGGGGGGTGGGGGGGGGGGGGGGGGGGGGGGGGGGGGGGGGGGGGGGGGGGGGGGGGGGGGGGGGGGGGGGGGGGGGGGGGGGGGGGGGGGGGGGGGGGGGGGGTGGGGGGGGGGGGGGGGGGGGGGGGGGGGGGGGGGGGGGGGGGGGGGGGGGGGGGGGGGGGGGTGGGGGGGGGGGTGGTTGGGCCCGGGGGCAGGGGCTTGTCGAGAACACCGTGTGCGCGGTCGTTCGAGATCAATGATTGCGATGTAAAAGGGGGGGAGGTGCTACTGGCGATGATAATGTCGGCGACCATTGGGGCGATGATTAACTTTATGATGACGGTGATGGCGAGAATTGAAATGATGATGGTATGACGATGGTGGGGATGATGATGATGATGAGGATGATGATGATGATGATGCTGATGATGATGATGGCTATGAGGGTGGCGATGAGGATGGACTGCGATGCTGATGATATTGGTGGCGGTAGTGGTGATAATGGTGATGGCGCGATGGCGATGACAATGATGAGGCTGACGTTGAGGATGGTGGCGTGCGTCTTGGCAGGATGAGTGCAAGACGCCTGGGCAGAACGGACTGGAAATCAACGGCGCTCGGGCAGGACCGACCTATTGTGAAGAGGTGGGGGGGTCCGCGCGACGCGATCCGCGCGAGGGGTGCGCCGACGTGGGCAGGCCCAACCTATTGTGAAGAGGGGGGGGACGTGGTTAGCCGTGCATCCGAAGTGAGGGTTCGCATCCTTCCCCGTTTTTTTTCGTAGATATTGCTATGTATTTTTCTGGCCCCAGGGCCCAAAATCAACGCCCCTGGGGGCGTGGAGAAAGATGAGGGACATCAGACTCGGTATCCCCGAGTCTGGTGTTTCTCTGATCTATCGTTTTGGAAGGAGAGCGAACCTGCGAGAACCCCCATGTCGAGCCCGTGTAGGGTTCGAGATGCTCGCGGGTGAAGTGCGACGGAGCTATCGGGCGCACCCCCCCTCGAGGCCGGCCGCCTTGCCGCCGCCCCCCCCCCCCAGCGGGGCCCCGCTCCCTCAGGGGGGGTCTCCCCGCGGCTGTCGCCGCGCCGCCGCCCCGCGGGCCAGCGGCAGCGCCCGCGATCCGTGCGAGGGGTGTGCCGATCTGGGTTTCTAGGGTTTTCCTTCTAAGGCTTCAGCCTACTCCGCCACCCCCTTCCAGGGCTTCCGCCTCCTCCGCACTCGCGCGCTTTCTGGGGCCAGCGGCAGCGCCCGCGATCCGCGTGAGGGGTGTGCCCACGCGGGCGCGGGGCCCTCCCAGGTTTTTCTGGGTCTTTCTGGATCCCCTTGGCCCCCCGCCGCTGGCCCCATGGGGCTTTAGGGCTTCCGCCCCCTCCGCCCCCCGCCGCTGGCCCTATGGGGCTTTAAGGCTTCCGCCCCCTCCGCCGCCTGAAGCTGGCCCTATGGGGCTTTAGGGCTTCCGCCCCCTCCGCCCCCTGCCGCTGGCCCTGCGGGGCACTGGGGCTCCCGCCGCTTCCGCCGCCCGCTGCTTGGGGCTTCCGCCGCTTCCGCCTCCCGCAGCTGGCCCCGTGTGGCTGGCTTCGCAGGCTTCCGCCACCTCCGCGCCCCCGCTGCTGGCCCTCTGGGGCTTTAGGGCTTCCGCCCCCTCCGCCCCCCGCCGCTGGCCCTATGGGGCTTTAGGGCTTCGCCCCCTCCGCCCCCCGCCGCTGGCCCTATGGGGCTTTAGGGCTTCGCCCCCTCCGCCCCCCGCTGCTGGCCCTATGGGGCTTTAGGGCTTCGCCCCCATCCGCCCCCCGCCGCTGGCCCTATGGGGCTTTAGGGCTTCGCCCCCTCCGCCCCCCGCCGTTGGCCCTATGGGGCTTTAGGGCTTCGCTCCCTCCGCCCCCTACAGCTGGCCCCATGGGGCTTTAGGGCTTCGCCCCCTCCGCCCCTCGCCATTGGCCCTATGGGGCTTTAGAGGTTTAGAGGCTTTCGGGCCCCCTCCATCCCCCTTCCCGCCCCATCTCCGCCCCGCGCCGTGGCCCTATGGGGCTTTAGGGCTGTCGCACCCCTCCGCCACCCGCCGCCGCTGGGCCCTAATGGGGTCTTTAGAGGTTTCCGCCCCCTCCGCCCCCCGCCGCTGGCCCTATGGGGCTTTAGGGTTTCCGCCCCCTCCGCCGCGCGCGTGCAGCTGGCCCTTTGGGTCTCGCCCGCTTCCGCCCCCTCCGCCCCCCGCCGCTGGCCCTATGGGGCTTTAGGGGTTCCTCCCCTTCGCCCCTGCAGCTGGCCCTATGGGCCTGGTTTTAGGGTTTCCGCCCCCTCCGCTGGTGGCGCGCAGTCAAGCGGCTGTTGCGCTGGCACAACGATTCGAACATGGCATCATGCATGAACATGTTCGAATCATTGTAACAAGACAGTGACCGAATCGGGATCTGAAAATACATGCGGCACGCATTATGGATCTAATGGTGTCATGTATTTATGTAGATCCCGAATCGGGATCTAGGGATCCTCTGGGTATACATGGATCCTGCGCTGGATAAGAACCGCAAGATGCACATGGAGTTTGTGGAGTCTGGGATCACTAGAGGCGCCCGCGTGCCCGGCAAGACCAGGTTCGTGGACGTCGGAGTGTTTTTTCGTGGCCAAGAAGGACGCTTGGATCAGGGTGGTGCTCTCGACTGCAGGAGGAGCAACCAACATTTCCAGCCTCTCTGCCAGTCATCCCGTTCTCGGCCGCGGGCTTCCCTTACCGGGAGGTGCCCGAGGGGGCCCCGCTATATTTCCAGGAGGTGGACGTGCAGATCGCCTTCTGCCAGCGCAAGCCCCATGCCCACCTGCGGCCGCTTCTCTGCCTGCCCGCGGTGGCCGCCGGCGAGCTGGGCATCGGCAGGTTGGGCGGGCGCCGCGCGGCGCCTTGGGCGCGCCTGCGCCCGCGGCTGGCCGCGGCGCCGATGGGCTGGGGCTGGGCCCTCTACTTCGCGCAGAAGGCCCACGAGCGTATGCTGGGCGGCTACGACGCCCTGAGGCCCGAGCTGCGCGCCGCCGGCTTCCCGCCGCCGCCGTCGCCGCTGGCGGAGCCGACCCATTCCCTGCGCGTCGACAACGCGCTCGTCGTGGGCGCCGATCGGGAGGAGGTGACGCGCGTCAGGCGTCTGGTCTCGGAGGCCCTGAAGCCCGCTGGGCTCGCCGTTCACGACGAGACCGGCGCCGCGGACTCCATGGTGATCGCGCGGCAGGGCTACCAGCGCGCTCGGCCACTGTGGGCATCTGCGCGGAAGGATCTGAAGTTCTCCCGCGGGGTCCTCATCGCGCTATGCGCCCAGCTGGATGCTTCCTAGTCGCCGCAGGTGGTCCTGGCCGATGTCTGCGAGGCTGGGCGCGCCTCAATGACCGGCGAGTGGGAGGCCGACGACGTCACCACCGCGGGCCGTTGGCACGAGAGGTGGTGGTTCCGCCGCACCTGTGGGGGGAGGGGTAGTCGGCGGCCGCGCGACCGCGCGGCCCGCGCGGCCGAGGTTTTCTGGCTCGACGCAGATCCGTCGCTCGCAACGTTGAGGGGTGAGTATGATTAAAAACTGCCCCGAAGTGTCTGCGCGCGCCCTCTGCCGCACCAACTGGAAGTTGCCGCGCTACACCCCCCTGTTCAGGAAGGAGCCCATGCGCCGCAAGGAAGCAAGAGGAGACCTACACGCCGTGATGAAGCTGATGCTGTCAGACGCGGATTCGCGGGGGACGAGGCGCGCGGTCTTTCTGGGCAATCTCGCGCTCGCACTTGTGATTCGAAGGGTCGTTGCCGCGACGTTGGCCCGCTCAATATTCTTCGCCGAGGGGCCGCCCTCTGCCCTGGCAGCGGGCGCTCGTGCCAACCGACGATGGGTGCCCAGCAAGCTGAACGGCGCCGATGGCGCCAGCCGTGCCCGCGAGCGTGCTGACGGACACCTTGTGCGCGCCGCGGGCTGGGGAGAGCTCGCTGCGCAGGGTCGTCAGCCGCGGCCGCGCCGTGACGCCTGCGGCCACTCGCAGGCTGGCGCGGGGCCCCGGGGCTCTGGCCCGCTGCTGCCGCCGCGACCTGCGCGCTGTCCGGGCGCTGGCGGTTCGCCTTGCGCAGTCGCGGCGGTCGGCAGCCGAGGCCGTCGCCCTGGCGCGAGCCAGGGGCCGAGGGGCCAGCCCGGCGCCGCGGGCCCGAGCCGCAGCTGAAGCGCCCGGCGGCGCGGCCGCGCCTGTCGAGTTTCGCGCCGCCCCGCGCGTCCTCCATCCCGCTGCGCGAGATGCTGAGGTCTGCGCGCTGCGCGGCGCCGCCTGGGCGCTGGGGGGCAAGCGCGGGGCGCCGCCCGCCAGCTCCCCATCGCGGAGGCAGCCGCTGTGCGGTAGCAAATCCGACACCACTGCCGCAACCTGCTGGACCAGTTCTTGACGTCCAGCAAGCTGGGGGCGCGGGGCGCGGCCGCCCCCATGCTGGACGCCGCTGCGGCGAGGTTATTCGACGAGCTGTGCCTGGCAGGAAGGGTCTCCTCAACGGGCGAGACGCTGATCGCTGCGATCGCCATGCACGTGCCCGACTACCAGGGCAAGAGCCGCCCGGCGCTGCCTCGCGCCCGCCGCGGGCTGCGAGGGTGGCGGATGCTGTGCCCATCGCGGACGTGCCGCCCGCTGCCCTGGGCAGCCTGCGTGGGCGCCGGGCGGTGCCTGTGGCAGATCAGTGGCAAGGCGGAGTTGCTCATGGATGACACCTACCTGAGGCCTGGCGAGACCCATCGCTTGACGAAAGGGCAGGCGCTGCCCCCGCAGGTGAAGATGCCCAGAGTGACGATCGACATCCATCCCGATTACCTTAGGAGGCCCAGCAAGACGGGCGAGATGGACGAGACCGTCAACATCGCCCGACCATGGCTGGCCTCGCTCGTCGCGAAGCAGAGCCAGGGCAGACCCCCACGATGACAGACGTGAAAGGGGGCCTTCGACAGCGCGGCCATCTCTGGACATCCTGCGCCTCGGTCTGACGATGCGAGAAGCGGGGGCTGATCCAGGCGGCGTGGACGCAGATGAACACTCAGGCTCGCGAGTGCCCCCTGCGCGCGGAGGCCGAGCTGCCCGCGCTGCTCGCCGCCGCCTGACAGAGAGTCTCCGCCTGCTGCCCTCCCGCGCCAAAGCTTGTTATGCATTGTTTACTGAGGTCTTCCCGGGCTCTGAACAGTTCTCGAAAACTTTGAGGAAGAGATGTTTCTCCGTGTTCTCCTTTGTTGTATTGTAAGCCCCACGAGGATATATCCACAGGCCCGCTGTCTTGCGTCGTGCGGTTCGAATCATCAAGAATGACAAGTATCTGGGGCTCCTTGCTGGGGTACCCTGCAAGAGCTTCTCCAGTGCCCGTGGCGGTCACAACGCCATCCGAAGCATCGCCCATCCCCTGGGCCTCCCCTCGCCCCATACTCCTTGCAAACAGTTGTTGGCGAGGGCAATGGAATGCTACGGGTGTTCCTCGGGATAGCTAACGTTTTGCAACCAATGCGTGTTCCTTTTTCTTGGGGGGGGGGGGGGGGGGGGGGGGGGGGGGGGGGGGAGGGGGGGGGGGGGGGGGGGGGGGGGGGGGGGGGGGGGGGGCGGGTGGGCAGTCATCTTGCCCACGTGCAAAATGATGATAAAAATTTGACTCGCACGGTCGTGTTTCACGTGGAAGACTGGGGTGCACGCGTAAATTCTATTTGCTCTGGCTGGGGGCCCGGCCCGCTGGCAAACGCCCGACCAGGTTTCGTGTGTTACTCTTGTCCTCCAGGGCCGTGGCTTGGCGGCCTCGCGTTCGCCTGGGGCTGCTCGCGCCGCCGCATGCCCCAACGTTCCGTGCACTGCGATGGTCGATGTATTCGCCGATGCCTTGTTTGAATCCCGCGCCCCAGGCAGAGTCTCCACTCTCGAAGACACCCCCTGCTAGCGTCGCCGCACAACCCCCGACACGTTGACGTGCTCCGTAGAACCGAATGCGACCTTTGGACACTCATGCTGGCAAAGTTGTTTGGCGTCCAGTGTTCGATCGCTGCCGCCGGCGGCTCGTCGCTCTCGTTTGGGCTTCGCGCGCGTGCGCCGCGAGCGCAGTTTTGAGAGGCAAAGTTGTTGGTTTCAGCGTTTCGACCGCTGCCGCCGGCAGCTCGTCGCTCTCGATTGGGTTTCGCGCGCGTGCGGGTTATTCACCGCGGGGGTGGGTCAGCGGGGCGATCGTTCCGCAGCTATGCATCCTGGCAGGGTTTGGCCAGGGCGCGGCGCAGGGCCGAGCTTCGTTGCGCGACCTCCTCCATCAGGCGCGCCTTGGGTTCGATTGTCTCGCGCCGAGGATGCGGGTCGACGGTTCGCCCGCCCGCGCGGCCGGTTCAACCGGGTCGCTGCTGGCCGATTTCCCAGAGGCCATGCAATGTTTCAAGGCGGGCCGGGCTGATCTCGGGCGCGGCCCCCCCCGAGTCGGCCCCCCTCGTGAGTGGCGACGACGTCGAGGACCAGGTCTAGGACTCTCGCGAGCTCCTCAGGATCCCCCTCGAGGCCGAACTGGGCGCCAGGGACCTCGGACTCGATTCCGCGGTCCGCAAGAGAAGGCGCCTCGAGGACTGCGGGGCCAGGCGGCGCCTTGAATTCAAGAGGCGCAGGCGCGACAAACGGCTCCCCGGGGTCACCGAGAGCGCCCGCCGTCTCCACCATGCAGGGGCTAGGCCGCAGCTCCACTGGGGGGTCGAGGGCCGCGTGGTCTCCCTCGCGGAACTCGCCCGACGCGGGGGGGCAGCGGGGGCCGCCCTCGGGGCCAGCGAGCCAGGAAGTTGTTTCGCGGCTGGCGTTGACCAGACCAAGTTTCCGCCGGAGGCGTCTGGCCCTGCCATTTTTCACGGGGCCGAGCTGCTTGAGATGTAGTTCGAGCTCGGCGCCGCCGGGCCGCAGCTCCGCAGCGGCGCGGCGGCCGCGTGGCCAGGGGTAGTCGCCGAGCTTAGTCGGCCCAGCAGGCCTAGCGGTGAAAACAATGGAGGGGTTGGTATCCTCGGGCATCCCGCCATGCAGGGGGCGGGGGCCTTCCGAGACAGGAACGCCGCGGGGCCCTCCTCTCCCGCAAACACGGAACAAATCATCTGGATAAGTGATCCGCTCTTCGTGATGCGATTTGACAAAACACCCAATCCTAATCGAATGTTAATCACCGGAGGCCCCAGGGCCCGAGGAGCACGCATTCTGGGCGGAGGGTCCGCCGGCCGTTCGGAGGCCCCAGGGAGCTCGGGGGGGGGGGGGGGGGGTGGTAAGCGTAGACAAACATAACAGACAGTAGAAACCATGTACCATGTTTTTTTCAAAAGGAAAACATGAGACACATGGAAAACAGCGACAGTCACAGACAACGTTGTTTTTCCTTGTTTTCCGTGTGAATATATATATATATGTATGTATGTATAGGTATGTATGTATGTATGTATGTGTGTATGTATGTATGTATGTATGTATGTATGTGTGTATGTATGTATGTATGTATGTATGTATGTATGTATGTATGTATGAATGTGCGTGTGTGTATGTATGTATGTATGTATGTATGTATGTATGTATGTATGTATGTTTGTATATATATATATATATATATGTATACACGTTGTGTTTTCATTGTGTTATCCTTCCCCCGTTCTGCTGCGAGGGAGGGCCGCGGGCCGCCCGGAGAACCCAGAGCGCTCGAGGGGGCGAGCGAGCGAGCCTCAGGCCTGAAGGTGAGCCACAGGCAGACTGAGATAAAATGAGCAAGTGCGGGCTCGATCAGACGCTGAGCCCGAACGACTACGCTGGCGGCCCCCTGGGCCTGAAGGGGCTGCGAGGCCTGGGCGCCGCGCGAACGGTCAGGGCCGCCCGAGCCCCCGCCCGCCCCAGCGCCTCCCTTCGCCCCCCCAGAGACGCACGCTGCCTCCTCACTGTGTAGGGCGGCCGCGACGAGCACCCGCACCGCGGCGCGCGGGTCGGAGGGCGGGGCGGCGGGGGCGGGGGGGGGGGGGCTGACTGGGGGTGTCTGCTTCGAGCAGCCATGGCCAGCTTTCTGAGGTGCACTCGGCGGGTCGTTTTGACCTGCGACGCCCCTCTGCGCGCTTGCGTGCGCCCCCGACAACGGCCATCAGGAAGGATCAAGGAACGCGTGCGTAGCTGGCAAATGATTTCCGCCTATATCTCTCAGGGCGGTGCTGGACTTCGCGACAAACATTGAGGTCATCGCCAGGTGCCGACCCCTAACGCGCTCCCATCAGCGCCCCCAGGCGCCGCGGGCAGGCGAGGGGAGCGGCGGCGGTGGTGGCGGCGGGGGGGGGGGGGCAAGGCCGCGGAGGCAGCGGCAAGGGCAACCCAAATCGAGGCGTCGCCTGGGATACATTCAACCCGCTGGAAGACCTCACGGGCCCTCCAGGCCCGAATGGGATCAGGCTGGCACCTCCTGCTAGTGCCAGTGCTGATCCCTTTATGCGTGAGCCCTGAGCAGGCTGAGATATTGCAGCTGCGGCATCTCCATGCCTCCCGGGCGGGAATGTAGGCCTGGTCATGATCGACAAAAGTGACGGCTGGCTTCGCCATCGCAGGCTCGGGCGGAGCAGGAGGGGCCTCAATCGTTCGACCCGCAACTCCGAAAACTTGGACGGCCCCGGGGGGAACATCCCAGGTCTTTTTCATCTTAGAGATGCTAGCCCGCTCAGAGGCAACAAGCACGTCTGGCACCCTGCGCATGGCCGAGCCGACGCGAGCGAACAAATCAGCCCAGAAAGAGAGGTGGGGCACATCTTCGAGCTCGGTGGGCAGGCACCCGCGCCGGCGGGGGCCTGGGGCGACCCGCCGCGCGCGCAGTTATCTCGCGCCATATGTCCGCATGCAAGGAACGGGCGCCCGCCAGAGACGCATCCCAACATACTCCCTCGTTGACAAAAGAAAGGTGATCACCGCGCCGACGCGCGGGGGTGCAACCTTGATCGCAGGCGAACCAGCGCGGCGCTCGGCACGAGGCGCCGTCTGGCGCCCAGGGAGGGGCCCGCGCAAGGCCCTAACGGGAACTGGGCTCGACCTCCACGACAGACCATTTACGCCGTCTAAGTTCGGGACTGGCGCTGGCCAGCTCCGAGGCGTCTGTGTAGACGCGCTGCCCCCGCGCATGGTGGGTTGGGCCCCGCTGGGGCACTGGGCATTCTTGGTTTGGGGGCACGCTGAGTGGGTAAACGGGGAGCCCATGGACCAGCTCCAAAGCGTCCCAGTCGGCCGAGAGATTCTGGCACACTTTTTCCCGTAAGGCCGCCAATGTGCTCCATGACATCATCAGGGAACGCCTCTATTTCGAGATCGTCTGGGGGGCTAATTAAGAGGGGGCAATCATGCAACTGGTGACCGAGCGCGCCATTCACAACCGGGCAGAAATCACCTTTTGGCAAAGCGCGCAACTTGGCGAGGTGCTTCTGCGCGGGGGTCCAGCAGCCTGCGCCCGGCAGCAGTCGGGCGCAGCCGCGCCGAATTGGATCGCGAACTTTCAGGATGCTGGTCAGCAGGGCCCAGCGCCAAATCTGCTCGTGTCTAAATGCCTCTCGAACATGTTTCAGGATGCGCGCCATCTACCACCTGTCCAAGCCATCGATGAGCATCTGCTTCAGTACGAACGGCGGTGTCTTGAGCAGGTTGACGGCCACGCCCTGATCTGTGACAGAAATGCGCGCCGACGCCGCGTGCCATTGAATTCTCTGCAGCGCGAGGAAGGTGGCCGAGGTCGGGCCCGAGCATTTGCCCCGGGAAGGAGCGCCATTGAACCTGCTCTCCATGGCCATGTAGGCGCGCTGCAAACTGGCAAGTAAAACTTGGTGGTGGTCCCGCGCAGTACCTGCATATCGCATTGCCAGACTGGCGGTTCCACAAATAACTGGATCACATTGGCCGTCAGTCTGCGTGCTACGCCAGGCCGTGCTAGAGACGCGAGATCGCGCCCCCCGCGAGTGTAGCCGCCACAGACCGCAACTTTGTCAGTGTAGATAGATTCTGCTACGCCACTGACGCCTGCACCGTGAGCCGCCGAAGGTAACGATCCTGTCCGCCGCAGTGTGCGCACTTTCTCCTTAGCCCTTCTGGCCAAGGCCTGGAGCTTGGCGCGCTCGGCCGCCAATGCCGCCAGTCTCTCGCGCTCCTGGATGCGCCGCGCCCGTCCGCCCGAGAGCTCATGGCCCAAGTTGCGCATGTGCTTGCGCGCGTTTATCCTCAGACCCTTGGACTGTTTGGAGGCCGACCTTCGCGTCGCGCACCCAGTGGCCACGCCCCGGCTTGGGCGCCTGGATGGTCGGCCCGTGCTCGAATACCTGCTCCGTGAACCATCGGACGGCAGAACAAAAGGAGATTTGCGCCATCTGCAGACGCCCCAATCCATTGGAAACTGGCGTCATCCATGAGCGGACGAGGCGTGGCACTTGGGTATAACTTGCACAGCTAAATAAGAGTCTGGTGCAACATGAGATTGACCACCGCCGTCGCATGAGAACAACCAGCTACGATGCCCTGGTGCGATGTGCGCGGCAGCGATAGTGAGCCCTACCCCGTTCACCACTCGTTGGCCCTGGTAATTGGCGAGCCTCTGTCCGACCGGTTTCTTGGGTAGACGTACCATGCGTGTCTGTTGACGACCATCTGGCCATGCGCATAGGTGTTCGCACCTGCGGAGCAAACAATATCAAAGCACCGATACCAACGTCCGACACCATCGAGAGTTGGCCCAGGGCAGCGCGCAGCGGGAATTTACGTAGGACTGCTCGCAAGCCGCGCAAGTGGATGTCAAGCATGCTGGCACACTGCTGGACATCACAGGGCAAGTCGAGCTTCGTCTGATGGTGAGTACGCCAAATCGTGTCCCAGGTGTCCAAAGCAGTCGCCAGTGCGCTGGTAGGGATGGGTTCTATTCGAAAGCTCGCGCACCTCCTGGAGCTGACGCACTCTGGCGAAACGGTGTGCCTGGCGCGCGCCGCCCTGGGAAACAGCAACAGCCCACTCCTCCCACTCTTCAAAATAGCCGACTGCCTCAATGACTGTACCCACTTTGTCCCGAAGCCTTTGGCCGTCGCCTTCCAGGCTGGGGGCGCAGGCAGTGGCGCGGAGATCCTGCAGCGAGCCACGGTCCTCTACGCCCAAGAGCTCGGGCGCCCAACGATTTCGAGACACCCCGCTGACCCTGGAGGTCCCAGGCCAACTCGGTGAAAACACGCGCCTCAGCTTCTAAAATCAGGTCCTCGTCCTCTTGGGCGAGCCGCTGCTGAAAGGTCCCCAAGTTGCCGAGTGGTCTGGTGCAGTTCGTGTTCTGCTTGGGCCTGATGCTTGCAATCGGTGGCATGTGGCGTGGAAAGAGGCCCGGCTTAATGAAGCACTTCCACGAACTTGTGCGTCCGCAGATTCATGGCCCTCATATGTCGAGCCCACCTGCCAGGTAGCTTGTAGGCTGCCAGTGTCTGCGGCGCTCGAGCTCCAGGGGGCTGGAGTATTTTTCCGCTCCCTGTCTGGTGGTCCTGCTCTCCCTGGGTGTCTGGCCCTGTGGTTCGGGTCAGCAATGTCGCGCTTGTCAAGCATCTCGCCTTCCAGCCGCGCCTGCGCGGCAGCCCGCGCAATTGCCGGCTGCCGTGCATCACTTGCGTCGGAACTGAGCTTCTGCGCCGCTGCCCTGTCACGAGGCGGAGGGGGCCTTACGCGACCTGGGCGCGGCGCAGGGTCGACTGATAGCGGCTGGACAGGGGCGCGCGCCCACGTCGCATGCTCATCTTGCATTCTGTCGTCTGCCACATGTAGGAATGAGAGCAAGTCTGCGTCCTCTCCGACCTCACAGCGGCCCGTCCTGGCCGCTAGCTGAGTGGATGCGCGCATGCAGTCCAAGATCGGGCCTGGTTTACACTGGAGACAAGTTGGGCAAGAGGGGTGGATCACCACTCCGTGGAGGCCGTTGAAGAAGGGCCGCGCAAGGTAGATGCCCATCCATGTTCCGCTCGCCAGCTATGAGCCAAGATCTGCCCTGGGCCTCGAGTGACACGATGTTTCCAGCCGCCTTGGACAAGCTATCAACGTCCTCGTCGCTGAGGCCCTCGCTGTCGCGCAGGTAGATGCTGACCATGGTGATCCCGCCCCTGGGCCCCCAATAGACCTGTGCTGCCATTGCTCGGCCTGGGGCGATCTCCAGAGGGCAGTGGGGCGCTCTCGTGACCGTCGCTCTGGGTGGTGCCAGGGTGGCAAGGCCGCCGTGCGTTCCGCCGTGCTCAGTGGGCGGGGCAGCGACCCGAAGCCTTGCAGAGCCTGCTCGAACCGCTTGGTGCTGGACATCGGCGAGCTGTTTGGCCTCGGCGCGGTGCTCCTGCATCGAGAATATGTCAGTGGCCGCCCAGGGCATCTTGAGCATGTCAATCAGGGGCCCGCGCGATCTGGCGCTGGCAGGGACGACCTGCAGAATGCCCGTCGCCTGGGCGCCGCGCCGCGCCGACGCGCCAGCCTCGAGGTCTCGAAAGTTGGCCGTGGCGCTGCTCAGCGGCCTCGACATCTCTCGCGCAGATCGCAGGGGACAGCCGCGCGAGCAGCCCCGGCACGTGTCTCTTGTCTGCATGGCTCAACCCCTCGCCACGCGGGGGAGTCCTTTGATCCCCAGAGACTGAAGCCTCACGGTGCCCCTTATCCTGTGGCGGCCGTCGTGGGCCTTGGCCAGGTCCCGGGAAAACGTCCCGAGCAGTTTGGCGCGGCGCGAGGCCTGGCTTGGCGATTCGGCACGGCGCGAGGCCTGGGTCCGATGCTAGGTCCACCAGGCAGCGTCCGAGAGAATATCACTGCACGGTGTAGAAGATGACGCAGCCCATGTTGAGAAGCATCCCGCAAAAAGAAGAGGCTGGCAATCGGTGTATCCACCATGTGCCAGCACAGAACCCTCTACGTTGATAGCGTACGGCGTGACATCAAATGTCGACGTTGAAGTTTTCTGCCCCCCGGTAGATGCGCTTGCAATTCCGCAAAAATGATCAGCAGCGCCGCGCCCGTCAATACGGGCAGGGTTGTCGGATACCTTCCTCCTCCCGTTCCTTTGTCCTCCTCCTCCCCCTCTTTTTCCTCTGCCTTTCCGTCGTCCTCCTCCTCCACCTCCTCCTCCCCCCGCCTATCCACCCTTCGGTTGCCATGGGGTTGGTCGCGAGCATGTCATAACTCATGAGCACGCTGCTCAAATCGTGTGATCGCCACCAGCAGCCCGCATGGTAATTGTTTCTCATGTGGTGCATGATGCACGATAGCGCCAGTGCGATTCGCACCTCGGGCACGGATGTTTTTGCAACAGTATTTACACATTAATCCTTGTGTAAAAGGCTGCGACGCAATAGTTTGAACCGCACAATTTTTTCCCCAGCTGTTCCTGTTTTTCCTGTTTTCGTTTTTAGCTTTCCTGGGCTCAACTTGCCGCCGCTGCAGACCCCCCCAAAATGGAAACCGTTTTGCGTAAGGCCGCCACAAAAAAAGTTTTTCTTTTTATATTAAAAAATGTTTGCAAAGGCTGTCAACAACCATGTTCTAATTGTGGAGGCCACTGCAGGTCACCCACATCTGAAGTCCTCGTGTAAACCCGCCACACAAAAGGAACCCTTGTTGTCAAGACTGCTGCACAAAAGGGTTTCAAGTGTGGAGCGTCTGCGCCATTGGAGTACCGACGGCAACAAGTGTTCCCGCATTTCTTTTCACTTTCCCATGGAAGCAGAAGTGTTTCCCGACATTCCTGTGTTTTCCTTGTTTCCCTTTCTAGCCTTCTTGCGATCAACGTGCCGCCACTGCAGATCCTTCACAATGAAAGCCCTTTCTCAAGGCCGACGCAACAACATCCTTTTTGTAACAGCTGTTACAAAAAGGCCTTTAATGGTGGAGGCCACTGCAGTTCCTGCACATTTGAAGTCCTTGTGTAATGGCGCTGCACAAGGAATCCTTTTTTATAAAGGCTGCCACACAAAAAAAAGATTTAAGTGTGGGGTGTCTGCGCCATACGAGTTCCGACAGTCACAAGTGTTCCGAGCTTCTTTTTGAGTTTCCCTGTGGCGGCGCCGGCTTTTTCATGGTTGTCTTGTTTGTTTCCCTGGTTTTCCTCTTTAGCTTTCTTGGGCTCAAGATGCCGCCTTTGCGGATCCCCCCACAATGGACACCCTTTTTCAAGGCCGCCGCAAAAGGCATCATTTGGCAACGGTTGTTGCAAAAATGATTCCAAGTGTGGAGGCCACTGCAGGTCACCCGCACTTGAAATCTTGTGTATGGTCGCCACAAAAAATCTTCTGTTTTTGTTGCAAAAGGCTGCTACGCAATGATTTTAAGTGTGGAACGCCTGCACCATAGGAGTACCGACGGTCACAGGTCTTCCTAGTTGCTTCTTATGTTTCCCTGTGGACGCGAAAGTTGTTTCATGTTTGTTTTGTTTGTTCCTGTTGTCCTCTCTACCTTTCCTGGGCTCAAGGTGCCGCCACGGCAGAACCCCCCACAACGGAAACCCTTGTGTAAGGCCTTCACCAGAAGAATTATGTTGCAGAGGCTGTTGCCCAGCGTGGAGGCCAATGCAGGTCACCCGCAAGTGAAGTCCCTGTGTAAGCTCGCCACAAAAAGGAATCCTTTGTAAAGGCTGCTACGCAATGATTTTAAGTGTGGAACGTCTGCACCATGATAGTACCGACGGTCACAGGTATTCCTTGTTTCTTTTCCCGGTGAAGACGAACGTGTTTTCCTGTGCCTCCTGTTGTTTTTTCTCCTGTGTTCCTCTCTAGGTTTCCTGGGTTCAAAGTGCGCCACGGCAGACCCCCCCACACTGACAACCTTTTTTTTAAGCCGCCACGAATAAAAGGATTCCCTTTGTAAAGGCTGCTACACAAGGCTTCTCATGGTTGAGGCCACTGCAAATCCCCCTCACTTGAAATCCTTGTGTAAGGTCGCCACACAAAAAGGTTACACAATGATTTTAAGTGTGGAACGTCTGCACCACAAGAGTACCAACAGTCACAGGTATTCCTAGCGTTTTGTTATTTTTCCTTGTGAAAGCAAAAAGGCATTTTCACGGTTTTCCCGTGTTTCGTTTTTTCCTCTTTAGCTTTCCTGGGCTCTCAATATGCCACCTTTGTAGATCCCCCCACAATGGAAACCCTTTTGCAAGACCGCCACAAAAAAAGGGCATTAGTTTGCAGAGGCGGGTGCGAACATATTCTACGTGTGGAGGCTTATGCAGGTCACCCACACTTGAAATCCTTGTGAAAGGTCGCCACAACAAATCCTCTTTGGTTTAAAGGGCTGCGGCAAAAGGATTGTAAGTGTGGAGCGTCTGCACCATCAGCGTACCGACAGTCACAGGTTTTCCTAGTTTTTTCTTATGTTCCCATGTGAATACATAAGTTGTTTCAGGTTTTTCTTGATGCTTCCTCTGTTTTCCCCTTTAGCTTTCCTGGGCTCAGTGTGCCGCCACTGCAGATCACCCCCACAAGGAAAACCCTGTCGTAAGGCCGCCACAAAAGAGATGTCTTTTGTAAAGGCTGCTACGAAGGGCCTCTCATGGTGGAGGCCACTGCTAATCCTTTCACTTGAAATCCTTGTGTAAGGTTGCCACACAAGAAATCCTTGTGTACAGGCTGTTACACAAGGATTCTACGTGTGGAACGTCTGCACCACAAGAATACCGACAGTCGCAGGTCTTCCTAGCACGTTCCTATTTGTCCAAGTGAAAGCACATGACGTTTCATGTTTTTTCTTCTGTTGTGGTGCTGTTGCTGATGCAGATGATGCTGATGATGATGACGATGATGATGAGGAGGAGGAGGAAGAGGAGGAGGAGGAGGATGCGCAAATTGCGAGACAGGAGGGCCCCACAACGTTCCCCTCTCGGGCCTTCCTGGGCCCTCCTAGGCCGAGAGACGCTCGGCGCCCTTCCCTGCTGACCCCCGCCTCGGGCGAGTGGGGTGGGGCGCGGGGGCTTGAAGGAGAACCAGTAGCACACCTTTGTTTTCACCTGGGAAACAGGAAACACTTCAACAGCAGCGACAGTCACAGGTTTCGTTTTTCTCTTGGTTAGTCACAGAGAAAACATGTGTTCCCAAAACTGTTGTTTAACATGCTTGTCATGCTTTCCTCTTCCTCTCCCTCCTCTTCCTCGGCCTTTTCGTCCTCCTCCTCCTCCACCTCCTCCCCCTGCCTGTCCCCCCTTCGGCTGCCATGGAGCTAGTCGCGAGCATATATATCATGACTCAGGAGCGCGTTGCTCAAAGCGTGCGATCGCCACCAGCAGCCCGCACGGCAATTGTTTTTCATTTGGTGCAAGGTGCACGACTACGCCAATGCTACTCGCACCTCGGGCACGGATGCTTTTGCAACAACCTTTGCAAATTAGTCCTTGTGTATAGGGTGCTACACAATAATTTTCAGTGTGGAGACGTCTGCACCACAAAAATACCAACAGTCACAGGTCGTCCTCTTTTTCCTGCGTTTCCTTTTGAAGCACGCATGCTTATTCCTGCTGTTCCTGTTTTTCCTGTTTTCCTCTTGAGCGTCCCTGGGCTCAACTTGCCGCCGCTGTAGGTTCCCCCAATATGGAAACCCTACGTAGGGCCGCCACAAAGGGAATCCCTTTGCAGACTCTGTTGCAGCAACAATTCTAAATGTGGAGTCCACTGCAGGTCACCCAATCCTTGAGTAAGGTCGCCACAAAAAGGGATCCTTTTGTAAAGGCTGCGACACAAAAGGATTTACAATGTGGAGCGTCTGCACCATAAGAGTACCGACGGTGACAGGTTTGCCTAGCTTTTTCTTATTTCTCTTTGTGAAGCATACGTTTGTTATGGCTTTCCTGTTTTTTCCCGGTTTTCCTCTCTAGCTTTCCTGGGCTCAGGGTGCCGCCACTGCAGATCCCGCCACAATTTGAAACCCTTGTCGTAAGGCCGCCACAACAAGGATTACATTTCTAAGGGGTGCTACAAAAAAAGGCTTCAATTGTGGAGGCCACTGCAGCTCTCCCACAGTTGAAATCCTTGTGGAATGTCGTTGCAAAAGGAATCCTTTTGTAAAGGCGGCACAAAAAGGATTTTAAGTGTGGAGCGTCTGCACCATAAGAGTACCGACAGCCACAGGCTTTCCTAGCTTTTTCTTATTTCCCTTGTGAAAACACCGGCCTTCTTTTGTTTTTCAAGTTTTTCTCGTTGTCCTCTGTAGGTTCCCTGGGCTCAAGATACCGCCTCTGCAAATCCCTCCAATAACTTTTGTAAGGCCGCCACAAAAGACATTCTTTCGCAGAGGCTGTTGCAAAACAGAGATTCTAAGTGTGGGGGCCTTTGCAGGTCACCCAGATTTGAAATCCCCATGTAATGTCGCCACAATTGTAAAAGGCTGCCACAAAAGGATTTGAAGGTGTGGAACGTCTGCACCGTAACAGTACTGACAGTCATAGGTGTTCCGAGCTTTTTCGCATTTTCATGGAAACACAAACTTTTATATGCTTTTCCCGTCTTCCTTGCTATCTTCTCTAACGTTCTTGGGCCTAATGCGCCGCCATTGCAAAACCCCCCACAATGGAAACCTTTGTTTGTAAGGCCGCCACAAAAGGCATTGTGTTTGCAAAGGTTGTTGCGAACATATTCTAAGTGTGGAGGCTAATCTTGACCGTCTTGAAGCTGTCCTCTTCACTGCTCGTGCAAACATCCCACCCTCCCAGGCCATCCCGCAACTTGGGCGCAAGACGTCTTCAGCGACAAGACCGTGACGGTAGCTACTCATGCACTTGGCCGCGACAAACCGATGCCGACAGACTGACAGCGACATCGACGAAGACGGCCGGCCCGCGACAGGCGACTCAGACTGCGACGCCACCGACCGTCTTCCTCCTGTTTCGACGACGACAACGCCGACGACGGACGACGACCGACTGAGGGAGGAGGATAACGACGATGGGGGAGTGAAGATCACGACGACGACGACGACGACGACGACGGCAGCGAAATAGGAGGGACGGCCAACAACGACGAGACGGCCTCGCAGAACAAACGAGGGAGGAAGGACGAACCACTGCGACACGACGACGGAAACGACGCACGGACGTCAAGTCGACGACAACGACGACGAGGAAAGACAGAAGACGACGACGGCGACGACGACGACGACGAGGGAGGAGGGAGGACGACGACGACGACGACGACGCAAGAGCGCGCGCGCACAATTTTGTTGAAAACCCGTGTTGCGAAACCTTGTGTTTTTGTTGGTTTTTTGGACGCACGATTTCGAAATCCTTCCGAAACCGAAGGCTTTTGAAGGATTTCGGCATACGCCCGCGACGACGCGCGCGTCTGCACTTCGTTTCATTTTTTGCAGAGGATTCTCGCGACGGCACACGCGCAAGGGCGTTCGACAGATTTCGACATGCGCGCGCGAAGCCCGTTTGGTAGCATTTTGTGAAAATCTTGGAACACCAATGGTTTTCTTAAGATTTCGCAAGAGCTCGCGCGTAAGTTTTTTTAGCAAATCAGTGTTGCGAAACCATGTGTTTTTACATGTTTTTTGGAAATTCAATTTTGAAATCTCTCCGGAACCGAAGGTTTTTGAAGGATTTCGGCATGCGCGCGCCACGACGCGCGCGTGTGCACTTCGTCCCATTTTTTGCAAGGGATTCGTGAAAAAGTGCTATGTTAGAACAAAACATGTCACCGCATAGTGTTTTTTACAAGTGAACCGAGGGGGGGGGAACCCGGCTTGGCTGGAATGGCACGAATTCATATTTAGGATGGACATGTGGTCAGAATCATCTGTGATTTACAGCACGCGCGGGGGACCCGATAAGTCCGGGGGGGGGTAGAATCTATTAGTCTTTTAGAAAGGAGAATCAATGCAGGTCACCCACAGTTGAGATCCTAGTGTAAGGTCGCTGCACAAGGAATCCTTATGTAAAGGCTGCTACACAAGGGTTTTAAGTGTGGAGCGTCTGCACCAACAGAGTACCGACAATGCCAGGTCTGCCCAGCTTTCTCTGATTTTGGCATATGAAACATCAGGTGTTTCATGCTTGTCCTGTTTTTCTTGATTTCCTCTTTAGGTTTCCTGGGATCACGGTGCCGCCACTGCAGATCCCCCCACAATGAACACCCTTTCGTAAGGCCGCCACCAAACACAGACTCCCTTTATAAGGGCTGCTACACAAGGGCTCTCACTGTGGAGGCCACTGCATATACCCTCAGTTGAAATCCTTGTGTAAGGTAGCTACACAAGAAATCCTTTTGTAAAGGCTGCTGCACAAGGATTTTAAATGTGGAGCGTCTGCACCATCAGAGTACCGACAGTCACAGGTATTCCTAGTTTGTTCCCATTGTTTACGTGAAAACATAATGTTTCATGTTTTTTGTCCTGCCGTGATGCTGCTGCTGATGATGATGACGATGATGCTGATGATGATGATGATGATGATGGTGATGTTGTTGATGATGATGCTGATGATGACGATGATGATGATGATGATGGTGATGCTGATGATGTTGATGATGATGTTGGTGGCGATGATGATGTTGATGATGATGATGATGATGATGATGATGATGATGAGGATGCTGATGAGGATGCTGCTGCTGCTGATGATGATGATGATGCTGAGGATGCTGCTGCTGATGATGATGATGATGAGGAGGAGGAGGAGGAGGAGGAGGAGGAGGAGGATGCGCACATTGTGAGACAGGAAGGCCCCGTCAGCGTTCCCCTCTCGGGCCTTCCTGGGCCCTCCTAGGCCGAGGGGCGCTCGGCGCCTTCCCTGCCGACCCCCGCCTCGGGCGAGTGGGGTGGGGCGCGGAGGTTTGGAGCGAAGATCGAAACCTTGGGCGTGCCCGAGTGGATGGTCGCGGATTTCTGGGCCATCGATCGAGCTGAGCTTAAAGGGGCAATGGGGCTCCTCAGGCACGCGAGTTGGGTCCTTAGTGGTGGCTGACTCTGCGTATCTTATTCGCGTGTACCTCAAGGGGCCGTGTGTAGAGATGTCTTCAAATCGTGGGCCTTGGATCGAGAATTGGAGAGTCTTGGGCCCGCGGGCAGGCCAGGTTCGATACCTCAAGGTCAGGTCACGTGCCGCGGGCGCTGATGCGCGGGCCCGTTGGCCAGCCTGGGTTCCCCATGTAAGTGGCGCGACCCACGAATTAGCAGGCGAGACCGCCGGCCGAGCCGCCGCCTCCCCAGGGGGTTGTGCAGCGAGTGCTGGCCCTGGACACCCTTGCTGAGCAGGTGCGTGGGAGGCTGGCAGCCTTGCGGATGATGCGGTGGGCTCATTTTCCCGCCCACGAAGCTCCCGCCGAGGGCGAGAGGGCTCTGCGGCGGGAGCGCAGCGAGAAGGCTTTCCATCATCTTTTAACTTCGACCTCCCACTGGCCAGATATTCCAGGCAATCAGGTTGTCTGCCCCGGGTGCCAGAAGAAGACCCACATGATGTCCGCGGCGCGATTGCTTCGTTCTCTGCGTTCGGCCCCTCCTTCTCGGCTACCCGGGCTTCCGAGGGAGTCTCGCGGTCAGTGGAGGTCATTAGCGCGGAAGACGGAGACCCAGCCATCCAACCCAGACACCGATACCTTCTTTAGGTCTTCCGTGGGGTCTTCTGGCGTGGACAGTTCAGGTGCTGGCGGGTCCGGGCCTCCCAGAAATTCAAGGAAACCCGTGCCCCCCTCGGAACATCAGATTGGCGGGCACAAGGCCATTTTGACTCTCACCAGGGAGCATCTTCCCCCAGGCCTCAAATAATGGCCCCATGGAGGCTCTTGCGTCCCAGTAGTGCCCCTAGCGTGCAGGGGTTGAGACTGTCCTGTGGGGCGCGCGCGGGGGAGGAGGAGCAGGAGGAGGAGGAAGAGGAGGATGTGGTGGCCAGCACCAGGCACTACTGGTCGCGTGACCCTGTACTGGTCTACTGCGGGCAGTCTCCGTAAGGGATGAGCAGCAAGTGGGCATGATGAGAAGAAGGATGAGCAACCGATGTTACCTTCGGCGGGCGAATCTGATGGCGCGATGAAGCTGATGGTGCTAATCGTGCTGACGATAGTGATGATTATGGTGATGATGATTATGATGATGATGCTGATGATGATGACGATGATGGTGATGATGCTGATGAAGCCGATGATGATGATTAACGATGGAGATGGAGATGATGACGATGATGCTGATCCATTACTTCTGGATGTTCGTCCGATTCTCGATCCCTTTCAGTGCATATTGTTTTCTCTGTCCAAGTGTGCCCATCGACGCTCGCAATCCTGTTGTTGGTCGAGCACGACCATCCTGTTCAAATTGTGCCCTTGGGCTCCGAAACAGTTCGTTTGTCATTGTTCGCGTGTCATTCAAATGGTATTCCCCGAACCCTCGACGTTTGGCCCCTTCGTCTATGAGCGTGCCCATTTTTCGGGGCGCGTTTGCTATGTGAGCTATTGGGTAAACCCCGACTGGGTAAGAGGTTGGCCGGGCGGGCGGACCTAACTGGCGGGATACTTCGGGGTGGCTGGTTTTCCAAGCGAGCGAACGGGCGGTCCGCGGGTCGGGCTGGTGGGCTGCCATAGCGGTCAGTCAGGCGGGTCGGACGGGCGGGATATTTTCACACGGGGTGGCGGGCTCCCGAGGAAAAGAACGTGCGGACCTAACAGCCAGGCTGGGCGGGCGGACCCTAGTGGGCGGGTCGGGCGGGTGGGACATTCAAACGGGCGGGCGGGCTTCCAAGTAAACGACAAGGTGGACCCAACGGGCTGGCCAGGCGGGCGGATCGGGCGGGCGGGCCTTGACGAGCGGGCGGGCGGGCGGATCCTACAGACCAGGCCGGCCAGGCGGCACATGAATGCGCGAATTTGGGGCACATCGTGGGGAAATCCTAGGCGAGAGCGGGAGTTTTCTACCGCAGCGCCCCGCAATTGCAGATAAAAGTGAGGGGGCGGGCGCGGGGTGGGTCGCGTGTGGGTCGCGGGCGGGTCAGGGGCGAGGACGACGACAACGCAACAACAATACAACAAGCAGAAACTGCTTGTCGGAACGCCACTTCTGCCACGCACCCAGGGACAATGAATGACCTTCCGGCTCCGTCGCTCTGATAAGATGGGTGGACATTCTTCGACGGAAGTGTATTTCCTGATCGATGAGAGCGCGGTTCCTGAGCGGTGAGAGGCGATGCTCACACACAGTCTGATGCCGTCCCAGGCGAGAGCGCGATTCTTGAGTAAAGAACATGGACGTCTCGATCGAGACGGCGATTCCTGAATACACTGAAAGGCAATATCGGGCGTCCCGGGGGCCCAGGAAACCCCTTTGAGCCGGAATATTCATTGTGATACAAAACTTGGTGCGAGAGCCGAGGGGGCGTCTCAAATGGAGAAAACAGCACAATTACAATGCTCACCAGACAGATGTGATCAATGATACTTCCATGTTTTCATAAACATGTGGACTCAACGGACGGTTCCCGCCTAACGACATTCAGTTATTCACGCAGGAATCGCGCTCTCGCCCGAGATTTCCCCACCATGTACCGAGTCGGAAATCGCGCTCTCGCCTGAGGATTCCCCCGCAACCCATTTCGGGAATCGAGCCCTCGCCGCCCAGGAATCGTGCTCGCTCCCGAGCCTTCCTTCAAAGTGACTCGCTGATGGTCTCTCCACAACGTACTAACGTACTCGGCAACTGCGCTCTCGCAGTTCTGGGGCAGCGCACAAGCGTCTCTGGACTTCGCACCCTCGATCCTCGCCCCGCGCCCCGCCGCGGCGCCACAGGACTACAGGTGACCAGGCTCCCCCCCCTCGCGGAGCGGGCCGCCCGGCTCGAGCGGGCTGCTGCCGTCGCTTGTCTGCCTCGGCTGCTGGCGCGGGCGCGGGCGCGCCCACGCGGGCGCCAGGGCGCGTGGACGGGGCAGGCCGGCCACGACTTGGGGAACTGAGGCCCTTGCCCCCCTGTTGGGCCCACCGTGTTCGAGTCGCCAGGACGACGTGACTATGCACCAACCCAGGGCCCAGGATGGCCCTGGCCAGGCACGTGCGTAGCTGTCGGGGAGCTGTGGCCCTTGTCCCAGCGGTGCCCAATGCGACAAAATCCCCAGAGCGGGGTACGGAACACGGCTTCCCCGCAGTTGTGGCTGGTCGGCACGGACCGGCTCGGCGGACGCCTTTTTTCATGAAGGTCCTTGCGCTATGGGCCTTGGGGCCTTTTCAAGAGTGACACTTTTCGCCCTCCAAGGCTGCGGCCGCCAGGCGATGCGGCGCGATGCTAGAATCGAGAATGCAGAAGTAAGAGGAATTGCACATTAGTGAAAACACCTACGGCGAGTCACCGCCGACCCTTACATTTTGGAACAACCTGTGTCGTGAAATGTCGACAGAATGTGTTGCCACGCCAGTGGACTGCGTGTTCCCCCAGCCGTTGCCCGTAGGGAAACCACTTGGAGAACACTGGGTAGGAAAGCCTTCTGAGGCATGTGGAGCTGTCTTGTGGCTCTTTTAAGCCTTTTGAGCCTCTCGGAAGCCTCCAGGGCCGCTCTGGGGCTAGTTTTTGGCTCTCAGGGGACTTCTTGTGGTGCTCTGGTGACATATGGCGCCTTCCCAGGCCATCTTGGTTTGGCCGTCTTGGGGCCCTCTTGGGGCCGTCTTGGGTTGGCCGCTTAGCGCGTCCCGAAGGAGGACGAGGAGGAGGAGGAGGAGGAGGAGGAGGAGGAGGAGGAGCAGGACCAGGAGGACCAGGAGGACCAGGAGGAGGAGGACGCGGCAACGCCCAGGCGAGATGGACGATGCAGGGGAGAGCAGGTGATGTGCTCTCACATGTTGAGGATGCCCAGCATGTTGGGCACCACAACGCAGCCGACCACAAGGCTCGGCGAGCCTTGGCGTGCGCATCGGCGGTATCGGGTATCCTGAAGCTCTTCATAAATATGGATCGCGTCAGCGCTATCATTGCGACATGGCCCCTGCGATTGGCGTGCCAGGCATAACGGACGAGATGAGGAATCTGCGCCTCGCGGCGTGACTCGTTCTAGCGGATACTGTGCTGGACGCGGTCCCTTTTCTGTTCAATTCTAGACGCTTCGCGTATCGCCACGTTTTTTGGCCCGCGCCCCAGACCCCTTTCTCGGCGACAGCTTCACGCGTCTGCCCGCGACCAATAAAAAAATCCCCACGCTTCTGTTCAATTCTAGACTCTCTCTCCCTCCACTAATGACGCCATTCAGGGAAGAGAAGGGGACATCGTCATCTACTCTACCACGCGCTCCAACGGGTCTTACGACGGGGGTTTCTTCAATACGTCAAACAGGACCAACGTTGCCCTGACCAGAGCTAAGCGGTTCGTGGTCTTCATTGGTGACCGGCGAATGTTCAAGGCTGCGACCGAGTTTGCTCTTCGTACTCTTGCTGAATACGGAATGGCCGCAGACCTCCGGGTGAGACCTGCCTCCACTGAGCCTTGGCAAGTGCGCAACAGGGGATGGAAGCCCTTTAACCCACTGGCACACTTGGATGCAACTGCTGAAACCGGTACCGCCATACCGGGCAGCAGCCCAATCGCAACAACACCGCGCGCTGCATCCAGCATCCAGAAGCAGAAGGTCAAACTGCGAGGGGATCAGGCCAAATGTTTCGACTGCAGCATCGACAGAACGCAGCCGAAAGGGTTTGAGTGGGGAGCCCTGGCAAAACAGCTCAACAACTCGCTAAGGGCTCTCCTGGCCGCACCCGCTCTCTTTCCGATCCCCTCCTTGTTTCTGGCCTTCACTCGCACGCCATGAGCCCCGCACAACATCCCAACGGTCCCAATCTGCACGACAGGAAGATGTGGAGCCACACAAGGTGCATTTACGATGTTACGGTCGGAGCTGATGCCGGCAACCTGACATGCAACATTTTCTGGGCGTGCCTTATGCGTGCAGTCGGGCTTGGCCCTCGCTCGCGGTGGCCAACCTG